>QYTT01078508.1:0-34275 GCA_006980735.1 Dasypogon diadema | reverse complement strand
CCGCGACACAACCGAATATAAAAATACAAAAAAACAAAAGAAAAAAAAAAACAAAAGAAAAAACCCCTACACCTACTGAGTCGCAACAGCAGGATATGCGTCCTCACTGCTCAAGCTCGTTTTATGATTTTAATTTTTTTTGACAGCGTTGACTCCATAACTACAAAATACACACAAATAATAAAAAGTAATCATAGTAAACATATGATAAGTATGTACTTTGTGTTTTCATTTTATTAAAGGACCTCACATTCAATGACAGTCCGCACATTACATTACACTTTTGCGAAAATAACCAACATTTGTCCATTCTAACAACGTCAAGCAAGAGGGGAAGGGGAATCCCCGAAACATCATTAACTCCACAGAACTAAAGAAAGAGAAAAATTCGAGAAATGTAAGTTTTGCTAAAATAAAAGCTCCTACAATTTTTTAGGACCTTTTCAGTTTGTGGATGTTTTTGTATGAGTGTTCAAGTTGGGGAAATATTGAATAGAAGTAATTACCTTTATTTGCCAGAAAAATTCATTCGAAAAGTTCGATTTAGGGAAATCTGATTGTAGTTCAAGATTCCCAACTTTTCAGCACGTTGCTTTTGAGGAAAATTGATCCATTCTGCCATTCTCTTCCTTCCTGGTGCCTTTCACTTTTAGATTCATAGCATTTAAGTGTTAACTTTGATTACAAAAGGATTAGAGCAACTCACGTGTGTCATGCCGTTCTTACAAGGAGAAAGAATTTGTTCGTTTATATGTTCATTCACTTAAAAACACCCAGGCTATCAATCCTATTGAAATTTTGACTGACGGTCAACGTCGAATATAATTAGGGAGTTGCTTATTACGAAATTACTCACTACCCCAAAATATCTTTCTAGCGATCATGCAAAACAACAAATTTTACAAATTTTGGATAAAGTGTCTTTACTTAAACCTCCAGAGAGATTATTACTGTACCTGCGGATGCCTGGTGGTGCCCCGGAAACAGGTAATTCGAAATTAAAGTGAATTGTATGAAATTATTTGAAATGTGTTTTGCCATCAGATCCACTAAGGCAACCACAAAATCCATTAGGAACTCGTTCTGAAATTAATCACACCATAAATTGGGTGCGATCACATTTAGAACACGATCCAAAAGTATCCATACCAAAACAGGATGTATACAACGATTACATGTAATTTTACATTTAAAAAAAACTCTTCATTAATGAATAATTTGAAATTTTAGCTCATATTGCGAACGGGTTGATATTAAACCTCTCTCAACAGCAGACTTTGGCAAGGTGATGAAGCAGGTTTTCCCGGAAATAAGGCCTCGACGCTTAGGTACACGTGGTCATTCCAGATATTGTTATGCAGCAATGCGGAAATCTACAAAACTTGATCCGCCCCGTTTACCGGACTTAGGGGCGCATGCAAATTCAACAGATTTTAATGGTGTAATGGATGAGGATTCGTGGAAGATAATAAAAATGTGGGCGGAGGGTTTGCTGAATGCGACTTTTGATAATTTGAAAGATTTGGCAACGCACATAACACGCCATCATTTAAATACTCCTGCTAGCAACAGTTCCAGATTGTTATTGCAAAAGAAATTACTCCAAAGGGAAGCCAGGGAAAAGAGGAAATATGCAGTAAGTACTGATGCTTAATTTTGTTCAGAATTTGATAAATTTAACATTTAATAGGATGCTAGTCCCCTTAAGAAGCGAAGAAAGAAAAAGCGACGAAGTTCGTCATCATCTGAATCTGCTCCACAGCAATCTACGATGCTACCTGATGGTGCTTTAGTGACAGTTAAAACGGAAGTTTTGGATCCAACTCAGCAGCAGCAGCAGCAACCGGCACAAATCCAACCGCCGGTGACTTCAGTTCAGCCGCCACAACAAATGTTGCCAATGAATCTAGTTGCCGATCAGGATGCAAGTAATATGCATAAAATTCAAGGTACAAATTTAGGCTGTGATAATAACCTAGTCGTTGGTTGTACAACCAAAAACCTAGTTGCACCAACCTTAACTTTAACATCTGTTTGCGCTCCCTTGATCAAAGATGCGTCTGCTCTTACACCGATGGCAGAAAATTTGACAAAATCGTCGTATGTTAAGGAGGAGATTTCCGACGAATACAACTCGAATGTTTTGTGTAAGAAGGTCAGGCAAGCACACCAGGCCAAAGGGATTTGGAATTCCACTCAACCTCCTGGCACTAATTCCGATTCACAGCCATTACTGATGCCTTCAGAGCAGCACACACCAATTCCTAATTACCCCAGGATTACCGAAGGCATAATGCGTCCCCCCGGGCAAGTGGAAATTACTTCGGAAAATACTACAAATTTACAGCAGAGCAAAATGGATAGTGCGCACTGTATGCCGCCGACCTCAACGAAATCTGAGTCGCAGATACTGCTGAGAGCTAGAAAGCTAAGGTACTTACAAGCGAAGCTTGAAAGTGTCAGAGCTGAACAGGCTGCGTCGGAAGTGGATCCTGAGAAAGACGTACTGCCTGAAAACTTGGGCATACCAAGGGAACGTGTTATAAGTATATGCAATATGGATAAGCACGAGTTAGATGATTACCTGAACGGAGAGGAGAACTCTCAGGATCAAGAAGCGGAACTTCTGCAGTATTTCCAGTCTGAAGATAATGGAATGAAGGCTAGTGGGAATGAAATGGCAGGGGGAAGTGTTGAGAACGCACCAGGTGCTTTGTCTGCTGTAGGCAGTTATCACGCTTTTAGGGAGGAGAAAAAGGCCGCGCCAAAGGACCACGATGAAATCACACAGCTGCGATATTATTTACATCAGAATCTTCAAAACACAAAGGACGTAGATGGTTCAATAAATCCTACATCACCCCTGCAGCAATCCACTCCTTACTCAGGTATTTATTCGGCAGGTTCTGCTTCAGCGTCTCTGGCGATGATGTCGCAACGCCACATGTCAGACGATATGCGTTGTTGCAACTTAAGTCATGACGGTGGTAATCCATGTGGCGGTAATAACAACTCTGCACTGCGTGGTTTCAGGCGTAAAGTGAATTTGAATGCTCGCTCAGGTGTTCCGAATAGTCCGAATGCTAGGAGGAAAAATTTTAGTTTTGTTCCCATATCTCCAAACGCAAATACACCAAACAATTCCGTTGATTATAGCCCCTTTGTAAGTCCTCGATCCACACCCGTAGTTCGGAAACCTCCCTTACACAAACAGCAATCATTGCCACTGGCAGATCAGACCATGGCGGACCCCATGATAGGTGCCACACGAGTCTCATTCGGTAAAACTGGCAATCTTAATACAATAAGCGCATCAGCACCACCTAGTCCATCACTTGTCCAGCAGAGATTTCATTTTACTCCAACTACCTCCACCACTGTTTCCCATGCTCATGCAGCAGATCCGCAGTTCAATCAATTTCAGTCCGTTGCTGTCCAGTGTCGCAATCAAAACTCTGCTGAATGTAATGTGGACGGAATGGCGGAATCTCGTTCGCAAAGTGTACCCCTGCACTGCCGAAGCCCAGTTTTCAATCAAGCCGGCAATTTTCCGGGATTCTCCTCGGCTTGCAGTTCAGTTGCCCAAACTCCAGTACCTCCTGAGTTCACTGATTTCAGTGATCCCTCAACAATTTTAGATATATTTTCCGAAACTAGCCAACAGAACACACTTAAACTGGAAGCGAGTGATGTCAGCTCTTCAATACTGGACGTGGATATAACATCGAGTGAATCCGCTATAGGCATGAATGAAATACTGCCAAATGAATTTGATCCGAAAACTAATCCAGTTTCAAGGTCAGTTCCATCTACACCACTGCCTATGCTCAATTATAATAAAGCAAAGGGGGCAAATTCCGGTAATCCAGATCCAAGCAGGATAAACAAAATGTACGACATGTCCAAGTCTGTACCAACTACACCTGTCGCTATGAATGTGGCACCTTTTCGCTACAGTCCTGAATTCAATCGTGATTTTCTTATTAATGGGAACACGGTTGAGTCTACTGGTGGAATGTCTTATTACAATCAGCAGCATGTTCCGACCAGTGTAAATGGGCCTGTAGAGAAGTCGGCTGCTGTAGCGCCAGGTTCGCTTCCTGAAGGGATTGATGATCTGTCGAATTTCGGTGATGTTACTGAATCTATTATAGGGACAGACCTTCTAGGAAATCTTTAATTTCAGGGCTTTTTAGATGTAATTAACATAATATATAGTTTTTTACACTCTGCATTTATGGCAAGTTTGCTACGTAATTTACTTACTCTATTTATTTTGATTGCTGCAAATGGACATGCCGGATGAAATGCTCTCAGCTGTGTGGTTGGTTGGATGTGGTGAGATGATGTGACAACCCATTTGAAAAATTAAAGCAGCAGACTTTCCTACACTTTTAGAATTTAATTGGATTTTTCTTCACTGAGTTTATTAAATGCTGGATGGATAAGGGGAACGCACACACAAACAAAAGCAAATAAATTTATTCTTGTGCACTTTCAAGTACCGGCCGGAAGGAAAACTTTGATTATGCTTTGCGTACCAAAACGCACAACTTTTTGAATAATTGCCACGATGTAAAGGACTTTCCAGCAGAACTATTTAAATTGACATCGTTTCCAGTAATTTTAATGAGTAGACCGAGGAGTAATATGAATGGCAAATGCAGAGTCCCACAGCCTAAAATGGTTCAGCGAAACAGGTGCATCTATACCTCGAAACTTCGATTAATAAGAAAGCAATTGAATTGACAACTTTTTATTGTATTTCAGTTAAAAAGTTGGGGATTTTCATTTAGTTAACAGCAGTTAAACTCTTGGGCCTAAAAATTGATAACCCCTATTCCTTAGGTGGCAGATTCCGTCTATATTTTTTCATTTTGGTAAACTTAAGGTGGTATAGGAAAAAGTGGACGATTATTGAACAGTATACTTTTTTATGAGATCAGGCTGATGGACTGATCGTTTACATTGCGCTGATGCCTCCGCTGATTTTTCAGCGATAGTTAATAAGCTCAATGCCAATTCAACTTTTAAAGGACGACCCACACATACTCATTCGTTAAGCTATTATAAAGCAGGATTGAAATAAGAGAAATTTTTGACACGTTTAAGTGTCTTAATGCGCATTCAAATTAATTGTTCACCCTTTTATTTTTTATTATTTTCTTTGTCCGTAAAAGTGGTAGGTCACGTTAATTGTATATAATTTTTATATATGTATTTCAACACTTCTAATAACTGTTAGTTTTGCACGTTTTTCACAACTTTGGTACATATATGGGTAGTATAGGGAGGGATTTAAGTGAATTTCCAATGTAATCTTTCTTTGGAAATGTATTTCATGCGTGTTTTTTAGATTCAGCAAGTTTTTCACACTAGCTCTTGCCTTCAAACATCCTCTCCTACAATTTAGCTACCCATGCCAGAATATTGAGATATTGAGATTGTGAGTCAAGTATTCATTCCATTCCCTTAAGAAATCATAGTCACTTTAAATCTATGTCTTCCTCGTGTGTGCGTGTATAAAAATCGAGGCTGTGTTCGAAGTTTTTGGGTCGATATATGTGCAACGTTTTCTTGTAAAAATACTCATAAAACTTGTTTCTTACTTGTTTTTGTCAATATAGATAAATAATTTCGATTTATACATTTTTTATGCAAGGGATAGATTACATGTTTAATAGCATCTTTACCAGCTGGAGAGAAAGTAAAAGGGAATTGTAAAAGGTGCGTCACTTTGCAGACTACAATGATGTTCCCTCTCCAGGATATATATTTTTTTATATGGGGATAACTAAGGCTTTCTTGGGATTTCAAAACTTAAAATGATTTTTCAAAGTTTTGGACATTTTATATAATCATTTCGTTGAGAGTTTTTAATTTGAAAAAAATCTAATAACAGACTTTAACTCTGCGAATGAAAAACGAATCCTCAAAACACAAAAACATAAGAAAATTGAGTTTAAAAAAGCTTTAAAAAGAAAATTTTCGAACTATTCTATTCTAGGACCATAGGAAAGTCCCTCCTCTTCTTCCTCGCAATGAGTATTATATCTTTCTTCCTTGAAACGTCTCTGGATACGAGTGCCTCCATGTTGATACAAGTATCCTGCGTTCAGCTTGCTGCAAAAGTGTTTTATCTTGCTTGTTTGAAAACACAATTGCAACGTTTCGAAACGAATTGCCACAGTATAGGATTGAAAGTTTCGTTTTTCATTTGTGTATGACCACCAATGCAACGTTGGTGGACAATAATAGTAATTCGTTGAGATTTTATGATAATAATTTCCCATATTGTCTTTTTTTTGTACCGAATTCGAATATCAACGAATTCTGCCACCTAAACCCTTTTGCTGCTTTTTAAAGTTACGAGAAATTTGCCGTGATCTAAGCTTATTTTAGTACTGATTGTATATTTAAAAAAATTAAAAGATGGACTGAATGTAATATCAAACCGACCTGCGAAGCGGGGGATATTAATCAAGTTTTATCTTTTTAAAGTCTGCCAGGGGCTCTGCTAAATGAAATCACAACTCGTTGGATCCGTCCAGATTGAACATGGTTTTGTTAGAAAACAGCTATAGTATTATTATTTACAATAATAATATAAATTTTAGCCGCAGTAAGTCATTGGTGGCAAGTTAGACATTTAAAATCGAAAATGTTTGGTTGAATGTGGTGATGACATGCGCGCCTAATTATATTACTAACAATTTTTAAAATAAAACTAAAAAAACCACGAACTCTAAGTATAAAAGTAAAAAAGAAGCCACGGATGCTAATTAATGCAGCACAATTATGTAAAAGATATCCTTTCTCTGAAAAATCGCTGACTGACAAAACCCAGCGAGCAAATGAGGGAGGGAGGTATGAAGGAACTTTGCGATGGGACATATGAAGGTTGCTGTATGATCGTAATCTTGATTGAATTAAGTGAACCTGGACGTTAATAAATTTCCACTAGCCAACAATTTCATTTCCTCTAAAACTCCCCACCCAGATATTCTTACTATTTTCTATGAGCTGCTGTACCTTTTCTTATGTTGTTTGTGTATTTCGTTTCACTCCGTAAATTTTAAAAGCCCCTGACATTTTTGGGCGAATGAATGGCGTAAAGTAAGGAGTGTGTAACGTGCGAATAATAAAAAGAAAATTAAGTGGAAATATGGAAGAAAGCCTGTCAATTTGAATAACAGTAAAAAAAGGAGCACAAGTGCATCGTTCTGTAGCATTTATAATAGATTTTGCGCGCCTACTATTATGAAAAACAAAAAGCAAAGGAAGTGGAGTTAGTTATATTGAACTTGCATTTTTTCAAATCTCCTCCAATGTGTTATTATTGCGGTAACAATGAAAGTTTTAAACTAAAATTTAATATGTAAAAAATATAAATGTATATGTAGTAATCAATGTGCTGTGCAAAACAAAGAAAGGATTAAATCCAAAATTAATAATAAAATGTGAGAAAACTATGCAAAAAAAAGAAAAAAATCTTAATTACACTTTTTTCTTTATATACTATATGGAAAAAAGGAAATATTGAACAAAAAAAAAATATTTTGTTAAACGTTTACAAATTGAAGCGCGGTCGTTTTTAAAACAGATCGCATCTTTTAATCACAGAATGTACAAATTATTGATTTTTTATTTTGTAATGTAATTTACTCAAGTTGTTATTCAGAAACCTGTAAAAAGGGATTTGTTAACAGATCGTAGGAAGCAAAAAACGAGGAGAACGTAGAATAAAAACAACAAAAGCAAAAGTAAAAATTCAGGTTTCTTATATTACACTTAGTACGTAGAATTAAATCAAATAATTGTATGTTTTACAGCTATTTAAAACAAAAACAAAAAAAACTTATGACGATAAAGAAAGTTTTGATACATTTTCCGTTATTTTTAATTTTACTTTATAGGAATAAAACCTCAACCTATTAAGAGAGCGAAAAAGAATTTTACAAATTTTGTATGATTTCTTGTAATGATTTTCTCTGCAACAAAACAAAACAAAACAAAGTAATACAACAACAACAGCAACAACAAAGTTCTGCAGATTGTAACGACCACATTATTATTATGTAATTCGTAGATAATAAGGACATGTTAAATTGGAAAGATTTCTTTTTTGTTTTAATTGCCAAATTGTTATTTCTTGTTGTAATATAAAAATTTGCTGGAGGAAGCTCTTTAAAGCCTAATGAGTCTTTTTCCTGAAAAAATACTTTCTCGACTTTTAGTTATTTCGCTTAGAACAAAGTCCCCGTATTTTCCTATAGCCGCTCATGATAAATTATACACATGAGTTGAGTTGTAAAATGCAGATCGTCCGGTAAAGCTATCTTTCTCTATACAGAACAACAGTGAAGTCTTTTAGTTGCTTTTTAGAAGAATTTTCGCTTTTTTTTCTGCAGTGGTATGAGGTAAAGAAGGTACAGGATATTTTGTAAATATACTCCACGAAATGGAATTCACTTTGAAAAACTCTTGAAAATTGTCCTTATGAATAGGAAATTAGCAAGTCAACTTATTCATCGTCAAGGGCGCCGATCGACTTGCTTAGCATAGACACATAGAGTAGTCTACAAATCATATCATTTGTTTGCTCACAAAGGATGGATGTCAATCCCCATAAGGCCTTTTACCAATCCTCAGAATTGTTGAATAACTAAATAGGCCACACCTGGAATCTGGTAACCGTTCTTGTTCTGCGCGGATCCAACAATAGGATTTGTGTTTGCTGTATATGCACAAAATTGGCCATTTTTCGAATTTCTGCTAAAAATAAGCAAAAATGGCCTGTGAATGTAACGAGGCAACACTTTCTATGATAAAGCATATAATAAATTATATACTCCTACATACGGAACGTGTTAATTAAAAGGACGAAGGGACTGCTCCGACTCGGAATAAAATTTGGTGCCATGTTTTAAGGCACGCTTTCGTCTTGGAAGTGGTTAGGTCACAGCGACATGGCCGGCGTTGATATGATTTTTTTTTCTACCTGCGGTAATTTTATTCTAAAGATCAGGTAAGTAAGTGGCTCAGATATGGTACTATCCTCTGGTTTATACTTTCCACTCTAGTCCTAGTCCAATTTCTTTTTTCAATGCCACATAGATATATTTGGAAACCTCGGAAATATTCCTCGATCACATACCAATGCCCGCGTTAAACAAATTTAAAAGTATCTAAAGTGTTCTTGTTTGTTTCCACCCATCTTTTGCATATCGTAAATATGCATCCGGCTGTAAAAATAACTTTGTCTCTTTTCTTATACGCTGCATCTTAAAAAATAAATAAAAATCCAATGATCTGGGAAAATGATTCAATACCCAAGTGGCAACTTTCACTTCCGTCAGTTAACTTTGTCTTTTCATCATTCCCAGGTACATGGGGACGGAATTTCCGAATTGCAATCGGCGGTATAAAGCCATCATAACTAGTCAACGCAACAATTGTGAAAGCACCTCCCGGAATTTATGAAATTATTTAGTCTGTTAAATTAATTTAGTTTGAATTTTGCTACTGTGGTTTTGCTGGTAATTGCGTGTACTGCTGTTGTTTTAGCGTCCCTGGGGAAGCGTGTCACTGGACATTGTTGAATGATTGCATATTAGCAAATACGCACTAATCAGTTGCTGACAAAACCTGTTTTCAGCATTTCCATTTTAATCTTTTTAATCCCCACGAAATGGAAATGAGCAAAGAAAGTGGAAGTAGGTGATGCTTCCCATCGCACAACCTGCAGTCGGTCGGGGTCAGTGCAGAATTTCTCTTCATATGTAAAGTATCGCCCACAGGCTAGGCACATGTAAATCTAGTCTCGCGTATTGCCCTAGGTCGAGCGTTACTTTTCAGTCAATATTGAAAGTGAAAATTTCTTTGTTTTATAATTTGAAATCCGAAAGCATTTCCCATTGAAATGAAAAGTGTTTCGATTACTCTTTTATGTTTATGTGCAATTGCCCATCTAGTTCTGTGCGATGGTACTCATAGCGCTAATGAAACAGCCTCTCTACGGATCTCCAAACAGGAAAAGAAGTTTTGGTCAGATGGCGAAGGGATTTGGTCTAGGGTCTTAGAGGATTACGCGACGAGGTATGTATATGATGGTAGACGCATTAAGAGGCATTTACAATGTAACGTGAACGGCAACGTTAAAGTTTAACTTGCTTTTTCTAATCAGAATAAATTTGTATGTACAAATTTATAAATCTAGTGACTAGTAAATTTTGGGGAAAATAAAATAAAGATTTGTTTCGAAATATGATAGAAACGTCTGGTGCAACGCATACGGATACGCATAGGAAGCCGAAGAGCTACTGATTTAAATAACTCTTTCGCTACTTTAGGTATTAGTATTTCATGAAAGAAGCAGTTATTTTCTAAACCCAATTCAAGAAGTACCGAGGTAAGAAGGGTTTAGCTGCTTTCACGACCGTTAACGATATGTAGCGCGTACCTGCCCACTTTCATATTGCCAAACCACCTTGAAGGGAGTTTGTTATGTTTTTGAATACCGACGCAGTTTCCGTCCAGGATACATTTAGGACCTGGTGAAAGTTTCTGGGTATCAGTGCCAATCAGCCCCTTATTACGTACAAACGAAAGGGTTTCATATTAATAATAATGTCTGGATTTACCATTTTATATATGTTATTAGGTATGAGTAGACGATTGTGACATTTATAAAGTGATTCGATGTTATCTATGCATCCCACGTTAGTGTATAGTCCCGAGCAATTGTTGGATAAGCTAGATCTAAGTAAGTTCCATATTTTTGTACAAGAATCACAACTGATTATATGTGTTTCGAGGTCTTTTCCTTAGTGCTTTGCCCAGCTTTGCCAGTATACGTTTGAAAGTCACAAGCAAACCCATTTAGATCGGCTCTCAACCACACCTTAAAACCTATTTTTATTGGCTTCATGGGCATGAACTGTGACTGCTTAATAAGCCTCTAATCTTCCAGTATCCTTGAAGTACATGGCCTTTGTCAGAGGGTATTCATGGTGATTCCAAAGGATAAATGTGATGTTGCAGGTTAGCACGATGCGATTCTTCGGATCTCTTAAACATTTCAGTGACAGTGTCGACATTTACTTTTAAGGCACGTCCTTTTTGATTTACAAAGCATTATACCTTCTCTCAGGATGTGTATACAATAGTAGTAGATTCATTTCATCACATATGTATATATATGTATATTTTTTATGTGTGTTCAGTTGCAATTGAAGCTAGGTTAATGATTTTAAAAAGTTTCCCGCTGTAGATAAAACTTTCCCTCTCTTAACGCTTTGTCATAATTAGCACAAAAGCTTTCGTGAGAGAATTACACGTTAAAATGCATTTATCGTGAGAGAGCTTTTAGACACCACTCGTATGTGGGTGCAGTGGCAAAGTGTTAAGAGTAAACCATAAGGTGAAATACGTCCAGTGTGAAAGAAATAAAGAAAAAAAATTATCTCTTTTAGCAAAACGAACAGAATGGCAAGGTTTGTCCAGCCTCCTGCACAATATATGCCGCCCCCACCACCATCACCATCTAATCAATATATGAATTCACAACCTCCGAATCAATACATGGGCTCATCAACACCAAATCAGTACATGTCTTCACCTCCAGGCTTTTATATTACAAAACGAGTGGGTGAAGCAATGGAATTAGAACCACATATGCGACCACCAGGTAAGGTTATTGGACCACCCAACACCCCAAACTTCCCCACACGACAGAACTTCATCCAAAATCAACCACTCAGAGAAGTCACTGAAACCGACCTGTATCTGTTGGGTGCGATCGAAAAACTCGTGTATCGAGTGGACTACCTTGAGAGTCGTGTGAGACGTTCAGAACAGCTGATTTACTATCTTATGGCGGGGAATAAACAACAGAAAGAAGGTACACTATAATATTGAGGTGATGAGGAAAGGCTAATTTTCTTTTTAGGTCCAGATCCGTGTCCGACCAATTTCAGTAGAGTTGGTGATAATTGTTATCATATTGATGGAGACCGCCAAGTCAACTGGAAAGCGGCCAATGGAATATGTAAGTCTCTAGGAGCTCATTTGGCAGAATTTGAAAATCTTTCCGAAAATGAAGACATGGTCGCTTACCTGTTGAATCATCCCGCACATCGAGGCAAAGATTTTTGGCTTGGAGGTCTTAATCCTGGCCTCTTGTGGATCTGGTCGAATTCCGCTAAGCCTGTTAATCCCAATACAAATTTGACATTATTTGCAAGCTCTGGCATCGACAATTCCTCGACATCTGTGGACAAAACAGAAAATGATAAGGACAATAAAGGAACTGAAAAGATTGTTAATAATTCCAATGAAATTAACGGTTCGGGACGCTGTTTGCGATTGTCCTATAATCCAGCAAAGCATACTTACATCTATTTCGGACAGGAGTGCACATCTAGACATCATTTTCTTTGTGAATTTCAGGACAGAACATTAGATAACAAAATCAAGAAAATAGCGAGGGAATTAGATTTGGATTGGCTTTAGGACTGTAATTTTAATTTAGTTGTTATTTTATTTATTTATTTATTAAAAAATTATTCAAATACTTTCGACTTTGGCCTTTTTTACATAAATATTTGTTCCGTAAAAAATATTACTTTACACTCCAATCAAAAATTTGTGAAGATATTAATATCAGTCGTCATCTGAAACATTGAACATCAAATGAGTAAATTATAGAAAGTAAAGTCACAGAGTCTACCCATGTAAAAGTCTATAAGCGTCATAACTGCAAATCCCACTGAAACAGCGATGAACTGGAGTAAACCGGCAACTCTTCTTGATTGATTTTGATGCCATCTGGCTTTTTCCCGTGGCAGCACCTCCGACACAGTCACATACAGAAGTGTTCCACCTGCTAAACATTGAAGGATGGGAAGAGCATTTTTGGTCCAAGCATCTGGAAGGTCAACAATAGCCATCCCAGCTCCAATTCCGAGAACAGATCCCAAAGCGAATATCGAAATTGCAATGATATGTGACTTTAGTGTAGAACTGGCATTGGAGCAGAACTCAAGGCCAAGACAGAACGACATCACAAATTTGTGAGCAGAGACCGCACCTAGTAAAAATAAAACCTACAAAGAGGATTTTTTAATGGAATTAAAGTGTATTGTTATATTTTATATATAGAACCTTCGAGCCCGAGTCTTGTACACCGATTGCGAGACCTTCGATGAAAGAGTGTAAGGACAGTGCGACTAGTAGGCCTATGGTTCCGGTCATGCTCTCGGTGCAGGGCTCAGTGTGTGCAGTGTGACAAATACGCGCATTCACTTCATCACTGTTACAATTCGGGTGACTGTGTTGTCTAAAGTTATGAAGAAATAAATTTTAGTGTTTTTAAGCATAACCATCAAATCAAAATTATGTGGAGTAGGAATAAAAGCGAAGAAAACTTTGATAAAAGTTGTTTCAATTTGATTTCCTATTTCTGAATTACACAAAACATCTTTACTTTGAAGTCTGACATGTTATTTAGCTCGTTCAGAATATAAAATTAAATAAAAAAGTATCTCTGACATATATTGGAGTCTCGATTGCAGGGAAGCCACTTTAGTGCCGCGCAACACCTAAAGGAAAAAGTTTTATTAAAAGAAAACTTCTATGAGAAAGAATTCCACTAATTTCTGGCTAATAATTGCTTTGCACTGGAGTAATAAGTTATTAAGTGGCAACAAATTTTTTAAATAACTGTAAAAATTGGGAAACCATTGGTAAATTTAATGATTATTACGCTAATAGTTTCCTTACCAAGCAATAAAAGAGAGGACCAAAAGATTTATAGTAGAGAAATTTAAATTTTATTTAGAATGGAATCTGAGACGGAAATTGTGAATATAGACGCCATGAGCTCCGCTGGATCCTATAAAATAGTAGTGAGTTGTTTTTAATGTGTGGCTATTCTTGGGCGCTTGACTGGTAATTCCAAGAAAATTGTCAAATTTGTTGATTTTTAGCACTCCATCAGATTCTCAAATGTAATTCCCCTACAGGTTTTAAGTTATGAGTCATGTCACTGGAGGATACTTACCCAGACACAAGAGGCTCTGTCTCTGGATTTCTATGTGTCCCATAGTTGCTGTGTTGATGAGCGTTATTCCCCGGATTTCCGTGTGAGTGCTGAATAGCTTCACCAAAGAAATAATGAATGAACTCATCAATGAAGTATATCGCGAAGAATCCTACACAAAAAATAATTTCAGCATTGTTCGGCATAGCTTTTCTTATCTACAAAGAAAAAAATACAATAAAATATTTCAACTGAAATAACTCGAAAAACACCTTACATCGGGAAGCATATGAACCAGGGCGGTCGAGAGCAAGATACCTGCTCCAAAGCACAGCATAAGTGAGACAGACAAAGGACATCTTCTGCTGTGCCTTCCACACTTGTATGGGATCAATCCGCACAACAGACTCCCCAGACCCAGGGCAATTATCGACATAATTTTCTCTTTGTCCCCAGATTTAGAGCCCCCTCCGAATATGTCCGCATCCACCGTAGCGTTCATTTTGCTGGCGTGTGACTAAACTTCCAAAAATTTATTTTCTTCACACCGAGATCACTAACTTTCTTTGAATGCAAGTTCATATCATTTGCTTATCATGTATATCACAACCGCCGCGGTTTTTTTAGTGGTTTCTGCACAGTCCGCAAGATATTTATGAGCGGTGTACAATATTCGGCACACTGCATTAGAGTTGTGTTATCTCTGTTTGATTTATGGCAAAGCAAATTTACGATACACAGCCCAGTTGAGGAGGAGATAATTTCTCTGTTAAACTGAAAGTGAATGAATTTTATATTCAGGCTCCAGCAGAACTTTGAAACTGTCCTAGAGTAACACAAAGCGGACTGGAAATCACCTGCAGTTTCAGTTGAATTTACACACCCCACCACCGCCACCACGGCACAAACAAACTAGTTTTGAACAGACAAAAAACCAGCTGTGAACAAAACATTCGCACAGATTAAAAATAAATAAATAAAGAAAATTGTTCGATTTGAAAACAAAGCACAATAAAATTAATGGATTTTTGACATTTCTTCTAAACCTTACACTCACTTCTAAAACATGTACTAAATTGTACTAAAATTGTACAATTGTAAGGTTAAAAAAGAGGGCAAATGACAAATGACAGCAAAAATTAAATTATGCAAAATAAGATTTAAATCAAATTAATACAAAAATATTGCTATCAGTGTTAGAGTGAAATTGGAGAGCCATTAGAAATTCCTACATGGTTGCTCAATTGTTTGTCTTTCTAGTTAAGTGGTCACCACAGGCTGCTATTGAGATTTCTTTCCGCACATTCTTACGAAATTGTAGCGCTGGGCCAAAGAATTAATTGAAAATTCTTGCGCATTGGTTGCCCCAGAGAAACATCTTTGAATGCTGAGGTTTGTGGCTCCGACCCCGCGGGGAAAGATGATCTCAATACATGCGAGGAGCCTATATCCTTGGCATACAAACAGACCACTGTACTTGTTTCTAAAACAATATATTTTGGGAATTTTTTATGTTTACATTTTAATGGAAAAATCAATTTAATCTTGGATTTCGGAAGAAGTCAAAATACCTGCTAGGTTCTAATTGATGTGTGGTCATGTGGACGCGCCTCCTTTAAAAATTATTTTCGATTAATTTAAAACTAGAATGAAAATTGAACAATTGGAAATAATTACGGAACAGGAATTTTTATAGAAGGCATGTAGTCATTGATCTGTGTTCTTTCTTCAACAGGTCTTGTTTTAAAATTGGAAAATTTCTTCCATGCAGCATTTAACAAACTTTGCTTCAAGAAATTGCTACTCTTGCTTCGTGTTATGTTGGATGGAGGTTCTGGCATTTGCACATGTTGCGATGAATTTACTTCCATTGGAGTTATGTGATTTGATTCTAGTTTTTGGAAAAGATCCCTATATTTTCTTTGATCAGATTCGCTTAACAATTTATGCCGATAAAAGCTTTCATAAATCTGAAAAATTAGAAAAAATTGTTGAGTAGCTTTAGAATAGACAAAAATACCTGTTGAAAAATCCCGCTATTCCTGACTAAAAAATCGCGTTGTGATAGCATCATAACACGTTCCCTTTCCTCCGATTCACAGATCAAATTTCCCACAGACCACTTCCTTCGAAGCATTATTTTATCCTTTTTCTGCCTCCTTGAGGATACCGTCCCATATTCTGCACCTAGTGTCGCCTTCTTTGTCACTTTTGTTGTGATCATTTGTTGATTCTTTTTATCTCTCTCAATTATCGCTGTTCGTAGTTGCTTGGCTGCTTCTTCACGTCTTTTGCTAGCTGCTGTGTCGGAGTAGATGGATGCCTGATTTTGAAGAATGAAGAAAGGTGCATATTTGTTGGGGTCATTTGGTGCTGGCATTATTCTACGGAAACCTCCTAGGTGACTCTCTTCCCAAGCCACCTGTTGGGCCAAAGCGTTTAAATTCGAACATCTTTTCCGTTCTTCTTCAGCTCTTCAAATGAAAAGGAAGTGAATCATTCGGCCTACACAACATGTTGGCGTTTCAACTTACTCATTTTCCATGCTACTAAAATATTTCTGATTGTCCCTAAGCCGTCGCAGTAGTCGCTTCTTAACTCTCTTCTTGTCTTCTGTCAGCACTCTTTTCTTATCGAGCATCGAAATATTCAATAAATTAAAAGTGTCCCTAATCAGGGGCTCTTTCACTTCTCGGTCTATGTTTTCATCAGTGTGAAAACTAGGCGAGTGGTTTACTTCGAGAATGTAAGGTTTGAGCTTGTTGTCCACTAAAATGTCGAATCCCAGAATCTCGAAGCATGCTTGAGTTATATCGTGACAAGGGAAGCAGGCGTGGTAGTTGTGCTTCAGCATTGGCCATGCACTCAGTATCGTCTTTATAATTATGTCATCGATGCTCTTCCACAGCCTCTCTACATCGTGTCCTTCGGACAAGAGGATTCGATTTAGTGTACTAAATTTCCTTTTGCTTCCGGCTTCATCATCCTTGCAGAAGGTCTGGCTGTGCTTATTCACTGAATAGTTCGTTAGGTGCATGTAAACATTTGAGGTGTTGTGACCTGTAGGCTCTTTATATTTGCTTGTTGCGAAGCTGTAAAAACGACGGAAGGGTTGAGAGGTTACACTGAATTCACGCTTTTTAAGGTTTCACATTACCGCGCAAGTCCTTCGTTGTACACAAACACCCTTAATGGATCCACTGAAGTTATCAATGTATACACTCTCAAATCAAATTTGTAGCCATCGACCAATAAGGGCTGGAATAAGTTGGATACCTTTTAAAAACATTTGGCATGGAAGAGTCTGCATAGAATCATTAGTTTACATCTAAAAAAAAACTCACCTTAGTAATGTAGACCTGACAGATCATTCTTTCATTTGGCTTCAATTCCTTCAAACTTTTAGTTAGCCAAATTCCTCTGCCCTGAGCACCTTGATCTGGCTTTATGATGTATGTTTTACTTTTGTGTTCTTTACTATATGCAATAGCTTCTCCTAAGCTGAAAGCGCAACAAGAAAGAAAGAAAAATGATAATAATACAAAGTATGCGACAAGTAGAAGGGGTTACTCTGCTGGGAAGCACCAAGTCTTCGGGAAGATATTGTACTCCACTGGAAATAATCTCAGCATCCTGTTCAAATTACGTGCCAACAAATCCTTCCTGCAGATCTCAATCATACCCGGAAAGTGATTGATTTTTTGAAAGCGCTTCATATCTTTGAAGATTTCAACACCTTGAAACGAGTCTGTCCAGTATATGTTCCACAGGTGTGAATCTCGCACCATTCTCCAACCCAAGGATTTAGCCACCCGTGCTACGGCCTCATATCGTGAGTTCGATACGCATATGGTAGGTGCGTTTCTAGAAAAAAAAGGACATTACAGTAAATTTTAAACACTCGATTGGTGCAATCAAACTTTCTTTTAAATTGTTTCTGAGGCTGTCCATCACCAGCGCTTAGGTCTGAAAGTTCTCTGAAAGTACAACAGTGAGTGGAAATGGGATAACCTCATTTAGCACTTACTCAGCATCTTCATTTTTGCTATTAGAGCTCTTCTTGTCTCCATCAGAACTGTAGTTGTTCCCCAATTCGAGTTTATAACACTCGTCCTTCATTTTAATCAAGGTGTTGTAGGTATCACCACCCATAGTGCTTTTGGACCCTTTGAGGCTTTTCATTCTGGGGCTTAGATCTTCTTGTTCAATATCAATAATTTTGGAAGACGGGAGGACATCAGAACTTGTTCGGGATTCCTTAGAACTAAGGAACCCCACATCGTCCCCGCCGCTGTGCCGTGGTTGAATCAGCATCTTTATGTTGTTGGCCGGTACCAGAAACTTGCGGGGCTTGGTTTTCATTGTAAATTTCTGTTAACGTTAAATAGTATAGAAATATCGGCACATATAACCAGTAACTAATTTTTTTTTGCTAATTTTTATAAAAAAAACTCACAAATACTTTCACTGAACGCTATCACATTGACAAACACAAAAGAAATTTGCCTCAACTTGAACTTAATAAAAATTTTATTTTCGTTTCTGTAGATTTTAGATGAAGTTTGCTTCTCATAGTAGTAGGCCGCGATTACTATGGCACCTATCCCAGCCCACTATCACTATTCCCCGACTATTCCGAGAAGTGTAGTTCTATCAGGTCGGGAAATTATTTGAGAATCCACCGCCGGCCGTACCAGCAAAGGGTGCATGATAACTGGCAATTTTTGCAGTACAAGTTGTGCACCGGCATGTGCCTTGACAGGATTTATTGAAAGAAGGCGCCTTCTAAGTGGATAAATTGATTTTTGTGTCCGCGACTTCAACTCCTACAGTGGAAATTTCACGGCATTAAAATTGTTTTTTTGTTTAAGATTGCGACTGCTGTCCTTTGTGTCGTTGGCGGTTGGCCTCGTTATGATAAGGAGAATTAATTGAGTTCGTTGGACTCTATAGCTGGGACAGGTACATTTAGACATTGAAGTAGGTCGAATTGCATTGACCTCCTGCACTGGATGGGCCGTTGCAGTGTAAATGGCCTGAATTAAACTACTTTCACTGAATTAGAAGGTAACACCTCAATTATTTCTCAACACTGTCTCTCCGACAAGGGGAGACCATCAGCAATTAAGAGGCTAGCTGTTTTGTATAACTTTTAAGTCGAGCACCGTCAAACGTACTTAAAGAAAACAAGGACGATGGTTGACCCAATCAGGGATGAAGATATTGTGCTCTTTCTTTTTCATTCTGTAGCGTTCGTTAACATCGTTTTTAGTTAATTTCAGTTTCTTTCCTCTAAAGATATTCATTTTCCTGCATATTAAGGCAGAAATAGAATGAAAACTTGACCACTTTTGCTTCATCTTCATCGTTAACATAGACTAACAAGAATTTCCACTATCCAAGCTTCAGATTTCTTAGTTGACGAATTTTTTACTTTGCTTACTTCGATCATGAGGACGAAACAAAATCGATAAAGCTCCCATTCAGTTTCTGCCCTAACACTGACGCTCAACGTGTTAATTTAGAAGCGATTTCCCTGTTAAACCTGCAGCTTACATTGCCCCACAGTAGACGTTAATATTTCTAAAATCGAACTGCTAGTGAACTGATGACTTTTGTTGCCATTGCCAGATCGGCCACCTTCAATGAAACTCGATGTAGGGTGGGTTTCCCTTGATGTTGATGCGTTCACCCTCTCTCAAAATACAACATCGATTCTTGGAATTTTCATAATTTAATAATTTTTATCTCTTTTTATTAATTACAAAATACAATAAAATTTTAACAAGGCAATTTTTTTATTTTACTTAACTTTTTTTTGTATCTTATCAGAACGTTTTATTTATACAGAACTATTCGTTAGGGCTCAGTTATTACTTATGTCCTCAATCTCTTAGTCATAAAAACTATACAACTGTGGATTTGTGTTTAAAATTAACCTTAACTCTTTGTAGCATTGCCGAAGCAGGAGATACCTTTGACTGTTGATTCTTTAAACATATTTTCACCACTCTTATGGCAAATTAAACTAGAAATCGTGAGAAAATAAGTCTTTCGCAAGAATCTGGTTCGCACAGTTGCTACAAGATGATTGTTCACTTCAGAGAAAGTCGCGCACCGCTCAATGTGAGAAAAGTTTTTTTTTGTTTTTAAGTAGTTTTTACACTCGCTTTCTTTTCTTTTTTGGTTTCTATGATTCTCTTTACAAATAATTTACTTACTTCGATTTACTTGAACGCTGTGTTGGGTGAAACACACTATGATATCAGTAACTAAACACTTTGCACATCTCACACATATTCAAGCGTCCGAACGCACGTGGCTTCTGTCCTTGATTATCTTCAAAGCGTTGTTTAGTACGCTTTGCTCCTATTTAACTTGACTTTGTACAGAAATATAATTTAAAGTAGGTCGAGAGTAAAAAAAAACGCTAGAAGTCAGTTCCTTTTAACACTTAAACTTAACCATAGGTATGGCCTTGGAAGACAGGCACTTGTCACAACACCATTCCGCGTAGACTTCTTTGCTAATTAGCTGGAAAGCTGCCTCTGTCATGCCACTACACGTCCTGCAGAAGAAATTGTCAGGGCATTTTTAAGCCAAAGCACACCAACCTAATTATGACTTACCTATGGAAAAAGAAATTGCAACCAGATTCACAGAAGAGTGCTTCATCGTTGTCGTTGACTTCCTTGTGGCAGAGGCCGCAGGGATAAATAGGCGGGGCGTTCGGATTCTGAGGATTGAAAACTAGTGGTTGTCCGGGTGGATACACTTTGCCTGCACTCACAGGCATTGGTTTGGGTCCGAACATGCTTGACATTGAGTTCGGAGGTCCATTCATCGGACCATTGTTACCGTGACCCCCTAAGGGACCGCCCAGATGTGGCATGTGATTCGGACCAGGACCCATAGCACCCATGTGCATCGGATGAGACATATTCGAATTCATGGGATTGCCAACATGCGGACCACTGTTCATTGGCCCACCTTGAGTCATAGGAACGTTTTGATGATTCATTGGTGAGTGTCCTCCTACGGAGCCACCCATCGAACTCATACTATTTGTTGTCGTCATCGGTGAAGTTGACGTCAGTGGATTGCTTTGACATGCAGCACTCATTGGATTCATCTGGTGCTGTGACATGGGCCCGCCTGTTGTTGGCATAGCACCATTGGGCACATTCATACGGGGGCCTGGCATATGACTATGTGTGGGTCCATTTCCTAATGGGCTGTGCATTGGTGGGCCCATTTGGCCGTTGTTCAAATGCTGCCCTGGACCTCCACCTAATGGACTCCCCATTGTATTACCCATTGGTGAGCCCATCGGCAGCGAATTCATTGGACTACCGATCGGACCTCCGCTCATTGGACTTCCTATTGACCTACTCCCGTTTGGGCCCATGTTTGGATTCATTCCCATATGTGAATTTGGTGGTCCACCCATGGGTGATAACCCACCCATTGGACCCATTGGTGATATGCTAGGACCCATACTGCCCATGGGGCTCATTCCCCCCATTGGAGCACCCGGCATTCCCCCCATGGGGCTCATACCGCCACCTCTACTATTCATGTGTGGTATTGGGCCACCGCATTGCATTCCACCCGGTCCCATTGGACCCATTCCTGCCATTGGATTCATACTATTCATACCTAAAGGGCTCATACCTCGCATGGACGGTCCGCCCATGTGATGATGCATGTGGGGATTCATACCACCGCCATGCATGCCAAGGTGACCCAGACCTGAGTGATTCATCTGTGTACTTGTTGGAGTATCATCAAAGGGATTAGATGCAACGATTGTGTCTCCGAATCCCGTGAGCGGTGGTGGCAGTAGGTCTTGTGGTGAAGGAGGTGGTTGTGCGGACATTTGATTACTGGCTGCATTTGATGTTTTCCGCCGTTTCTTCGGATTACTGGGTGCTGAAGGTATTTGCGGTGATTCTGAAGGGGGCTTAAAATCTGGCGGACATATGCCGGGCCCCTGTAATCTGTACGGAGCCATTCCTAAGTTGTGTGTCATAGCTCAGATAATAGTTGCAGTGGGGCTGTTTTTTCTTCTTTATTTTATTTTCGCTCTTTTTTGGTGGATAATTCCCGGTTATTGCTTTTAACAGAGACCTTCTATCTTATACGCTTCGGCCTCTTCAGGAGCATACGGCTTTCTTCTTGTGAGCGGACACGAAGCCTTTTGGCCCTGAAAATAAAAACAATGATTTAATTAGCGGTCATTATTACTGAAAGTGACATTCGTAAAATTTGTGAATAAAGTGAAAAACTACAAACACAGAAGTGATTACACTTGACAGCATCAGCGCTGAAAATAAGGACAAGGATGCATCTTCTGTTTAACAATTCTTCTTTTTCTGATGCTTTACTTATCATTTTGTGTCGAATTTCGAATCATATTTCAGTATCCATGTACGAATTTAGTTAGATGATCAAATCCAGGGAGCCCTAAAATTCCTGGAAAGGTAGAAAAGGGCTAGTGTTCTTTTTATCCTTAATCTTGGTTGGCAACTTATATTGATTATACACAAAAAGATCGTCTATTAATTGACTGGTAAACGGGTTCTGTAAGAGTCGTAGCAAATTTATTGCTCATTTTCCTTTAATCATAAGGCTTAAATGCACTGTGAAAGACAACAACATAAAATAATGTCGAGCTGGTCTAATATCGCTTGAATTCTTCAACGGTCCTTTAAGTAAATGGAGATCAGGTTTGAGGTTGTAATACATTTCCACAAGTACTGTCCGTTTCTTAGCAAAAATTAATTATTTTCTGATCCAGACTCTCCCCTATCACCTAATTGGAAAGGAAGCATAGAAGGGATCGCGATTGATTCACCGCCGCATAAGGCTGCATACAAATAGCTAGCGGTGGGTGCGTTACTAAGCTAAGCTATACAATATTAAAACCAGCTAAGCTAGAAGTTTAGCTGGAAATGTTTTTGGTGCCTTGCCTAAAAAATCCAGACAAATCCTAGGAAAATGAATTGTACACGCGGTGAATTGTGTCGTGGTGAATTATGAGGCGGTGAATTGTGCTTGGTAAATTGTTCACGAAGAATCGGGCGGATTCCATAATAAAGACATTTCAGGTTTTTACATTAAGCGAAGGTATCACCTATTACACTTTTTATTTTAAAATTCATATAAAAAGGGTCTATGTATTTTGCAGTAATGGACCCCACTACCCATATCAGGCAAAACTTTAAAAATAGCCGTCTCACGCGAATAGCAACTGGAAAAAGCCTCCTCCTTATTTAGATAGCTTCTCATTGAATTAGCTCTCTTCTCCTTTGTTTTTGAGGTGCCATTGTGTCCCCGGTTTTGTTGTCTTATATTAATGTATCAATTCTGTCTCGCTCTTTGAGAAATTGGGATTACCTAAACAAGCCCTCTCAAGAATGTGTTAATAAATGTTTTAATTACATTAATTTACTCAAAAGTTATATCAAGTTAAGCTCTGTTAACTTTCCTGTTGATATTTTTAATTATTATTCTTGTCCTATATTACAATTTTTTTTACTGTTACTTAACTACTTGGTCAGCCTTTCATCAATCTTATTGCAAATAAATAAAATAAAATCATAAGCCATATGTTCTGGAAGTTGTTTTTTTTCTTTCTGATATTTTCTAACTTTTTGTAAGCGTGAAGAAGTAAAACACGTAGTCAGTGCTTCGAAGGTCGGCAGTTTGGTGCTGAAATCTATTTCACAATAGAATTTGCATTTGTCGCAAGAGCAGAGCATACTACTTTTCCTCAGAAGACTTTATCTCGTTGCCTATATTCTCTGTGCCTGTTCCCGCTTCAGTAAATAAAAGTTCATTGCTCTTCCCTTGCTTTTTATTTCCTTTTCCGTCTTAGCTGTTCAAATAAATGCGAATCGTTGGGACGTCTCCTGAGGCTTTATAAAATCATATCCAAAAATAATCATATTCCACAACCTTAAGACAAAGTTAAAATTGTTCGCAAAATTCTTATTTTTTGCTCTAAAAGTAAAATAAAAAAAATTCTCAGCAAATTCACTGATTTTGTTCTCTCAAAGTGAAACGACAAATTCTTTTACTTCTGCATTACTCCTGAGGGAACTGACGTGATAAATGAATGCAGTAATTTGAAAGGTGATAATTTGGACTATACGCCTGTACCAGATGAAAGTGATATTAAAAGAGGAAGCTACGCCATTGATAGAGGCTGTAGAAGAATAAATCAACCGGATTTTAAATGAGAACCGATGGGCCGCAGATTTTCGTTTTTAATACTTTATTTTTGGGGTTAAAACAATCCTTTTATCGCACATATTGCTCCCACAGCTTGTTCTGTGCTCAGGGTTTGAAAGCAAGAGTAGATAAAAGCAAATATACTCTGGTGTTATGAGTGGCTCTGTAGCACAACTCAATTAAGGAACTAAAAACTTACGAGCTTTTACTTAAGATCACAGCATTGCATTGCTTCCTGTGCGGTCTAATCCAGGGTCCTTCATTTCTTCGTACACAAAAATAAAAACCCCAGAGAATTGCATTTAGATGTTTTTGGGATTTGGGATTGGAAGTGTGTACTCCAAATTTGAGTAGTTTTCTATGCGGGAATAATTGTAATCGATTGCTCTCACGAAATATTTGCCAGCAACCTAGTTAAAGGGGCACAGTTAGTGACAGTACTGAATTTTATGCAATAATTCCAAAGAAAACTTGGTGGATATTATGAAATCGGGATAAAACCTTTATTTTACCTTTCCAGTTAGAAGTATTATCGGTAAAATTCGCTGGAAGTGTAATTTCAGAACATATTTTTGAAAGAGGTAATAAAGGTGGAAATAGAATTGAAAGTGGTTAACTTCAGTGCGATCGAAGTAAAGGTTTAATAGTTCCAAAAGTGAGAAATAGTAAAACTTCCCCGAAAATTTATTAAATAACCCGGGGAAGTTGCAGTTAGGGGGAAAATTATATAAACCCATTGCCAAGTGTATTTCTCTATGGGGATTTGTGTAGATCATAAATATTTACGGAAATCAGTATACTTTTCATACAATTAATGATAAAATTCACACGAGGGACGAGGACATTCAGGTTACCCTCTCTGACAACCAGAAATGTCAACCACACACGAAGGTTGGCAAGCGCAGCACCACAGGGATGGCTGTCTGAATACATGCCAAATAGGTACTAACCTGACCATTATCTCAAAATTTCCTTAATTTCCATCAGAAATTTGTGTCTGCAAGTGTGGAATATTCACGGCCGTGCTCTGGATGTGATTTCTGTCTGCCCTCCTGACTTTACGATCGAATATCGTCGATTTTCCTGTGATTTTAATTATACTTGGAATCTCACTGTGTATGTGCCAAATTTGTTGTGTAGAAATGAAAACATCGCACAATCACTTTATTCCCCCACTATCATTCATTTTAGGGCAATATTTCCATATGCAATCGTATTTTATTTGTTGCACAACACTATTTTCACTATTTGTCGTCCTTTTACTGCTTTTTGTTACAAATTTTTATTAAGTCCACACAATTTTACTCCCTTGAAATTTCCGTACACACTAAACACACGCCATTCTTTCCTGTAGTTCCTTCCTTAGGCACATGGTGGCACTAACGTAGCTAGAAATTAAAATATGGAATATAATCAAAATCTGCGAATTTTATTAGAAAATTCTTTTTATTAATTCAAATTAGTCGAAAATTATAAATCTATGGAGTGAAGTAAATTTAGAACATTAGTAACACGGATTTTCACAAATTGTACCACGAAATCTTAAAATTGTTCTGCGTTGGTAGTAGCACAGCCAGAATTATGTAAATTTTAATAAACGTTATTTAAAAACTATTGTTATTATTTGTAATAATATTCAAATCGAAAATTGTGATGAGATTTTATTAAAAAAAGACCTGAATTCTCTTTAGAACATCCGTTAGTTTCGAAAAGAAATGCAGGGGCGCTGGTTGTGTTAAAATTTACCAAAATTGTTGTCGACCAAGTGTCGATAATGGCCATCAGCAGTTAACGAATTGGGTTTTTGCAGTGAAAGTGCGTTAAAAATTTGTTTTTAGATAAATGGGGAAGTAAATTATCATCATGTTTTAACTTGATAGTCAGGAACTAAGGTAAGTGACCAGGTTTCACCAGTTTTTAGAAAACTTTGCAGATTTGTATGGTTAGTTGGGAATTATTTAATAATTTCTCAAATTCTCGTTGGCCGCCATATTGGTTCTATTCCAATCCATCGAGTTTGCTATTTGTATTTAAAAATTTGGGAGTATATTACAACTTCTAAGCATTTTATAAGCTATCTTTAAAATGTTTTTCATTTGAAAATGTATAAATATGTTGTTATTTTCTTCGCTCGCCCCTGGAAAGCATGAACAACCAATACAAAGCAAATAGCAATGCCAATATGCCGATACGCTTCACAATATTGTAAAAAGCACTCATGCTATTCTTATTTGAGTTTTAATTATCCTTTTCCAACCCTCATGAAGTCGCGCTCACCTCATTTTTCGAAGTCCTTGAGAAGTTTTTCCAAGCTTAATTTTTCTCAGCTCTTTAATAGTTAGAGCCACCACTTCATAATATTAGAAAAATACCTTCACAAAGTCTAACCCATCCCTTAAAAAGCTTCGTACAAAAGAGTATTCACGAGAATAGCTTTAATACTGTTCATCAACACACAAATCAGTATTTTATACGCCTAAAGTGTAATTAATTTATTTCTATAGGGAATTTATTACTAACAAATGAAATAAATTATTAGTACTTCACTTGCATCACATGAGAATTTTCTACAGAACTAAGTAACTATCTATAATCGTATTCAAAATGACCTTTTACTCGAAATCTCCTAAAATTTCTAAGCTAAACTATTTATCAGTTAAAATTGTGAGTTCGGCCGGTGGTTTTGTATCTTCATCCTGTGGAACTTTCAAATGTCGCAACTTCCTCGGGATGAAACACTGAGCAACAGGAGATATTAAGCCAGGATCCAATTTCTTATCACTTGGGAGAAGGTGACTCAGTGGTACGCCAGCAATCCAAACTAAAAATACTCCTATAGCGGCATACCAGTTGAATGAGATTTTATAGATTGAAAATGATTCGTTTTCTATGTTCAGTTTCATGTGGTCGACTGGTACTCTGAGGTGAAAAGATCAATTTAAGACATGTCAATGATGGTAATAAAAAATTCACTCACGACTGCCGATCTAGAACTGTGATATTATAGGCATCACACTCATCAATCCTTGTGGGAAGTGGATGGTACTGAAGATTTCCTTTACTAATTTCAATTTGTGTTCCAATCACGATCCAAGCTAGGTTGATCATACTGAATAATGTAGCCCAAAATGCTGCCTAAAAAGACAGTTCTATGAACAGTTTTTACTCTACTTCACATTACATACTTTAGAATTAGCTTTGGGGTATAACATCCCAAGTAGAAAGACTCCAACAACAGCACCTTGAGTTATCCCAGCAATTGTAATGACCATTTGCAAAATAGATGTGAATTTCTCTACCACAATGCCTCCGATCACACAGTAGGTCCCAGTGATCACGACCAAAATTTTCATAATAAAATTTGCTCGCTTTTCAGTGTGGTTTACAAAAGGCTTCACATAGTCGAAGTATACCACTCCAGCCAGAGAATTTAGATTTGCTGACATCGTGCTGAGATTAGTTAGTTATGTTAAGTACTCTCTTATTAATCAGATTTATTACATACCTTAATGCTGCACTGAAAACACATGATATAAAAACACCCGGCATTCCCTTTAAGTGGCCGACAACGTCCTGAACGAAAAATGGCATAAGTTTGTCTGATTTTTCGACAACCTTTAAAAGAACAAGTGCTAATTAGAAAAATAAAGTTTTGTGGGTTGAATAGATTCGTACTCCTGCTTTAACCGGATCACACCCGTAATATCTGGCGAACATAATAACTCCTGTAAAGCAGTTAAATGTCATTATGACAAAGAATCCTATTGCAAATATCAGTAAGGATCTGAAAATAATATTTTTCTTGTAGTATTTAAAAGCTCTTCAAAATTTTAGACTCACTTTCTGGCGTGATTTAATGAGGGAAGTGCAACTATTCTCTGAACACAGCTTTGATTAAGTCCGACATGTCCAGACCATAAAAATACACCTCCAACGAAACAGTTCCAAAATGTAGCTCTTGTTTGTAAGTCCATCGAAAAGCTGAAGTTTATGAAGAGAATTCAAATAATACTCATAATACGCTTGGGAAAATATGTCCACTTACTCGAATACATTTATTCGTCCGCCTTCCCATGCTCGATTAAGCACTTCTCCTAATCCTCCGACTTTGTAAACACCCAGAAAGGCTACTATTACGACGGATGCCAACATAATTGCCGCCTGGACGACATCTGTCCACACTACTGCTTTAATTCCACCCTTTTGAAGTGCGGGAAAAAGATGAGTAAAATTTAGGGTAAAAAAAAGTTGAAAATTTTGTCGTGTTACTAACGCCTTCATTTATTGTCAATTACTGTATTGTGCCACTTGCCTATATGCATAAGAAAAATAAGTTTTTCCAAAGGAAAACGAACCATTTCTTTCAATGACTGGCACAGAAAAGCGCCATTTAGGAAAAGGGTTCTTATCACCAGACATGTCTGATAATCTCTTTGCATTATAAGTCAAAATTTAGGAGATTAATAAAATGATGTATACAAAAATACTATTTTGTATGAATGAGTGAAATTACTATAACTATTTTTCCGGATAGAAAAGCACCTTTCGATCTTCCAAACAAGATAAGCAAAGCGCTGTCCATACGCAAACAATTAAAGTTAATGGCATTAATCCCAGACAAAACATTGCACAGTAAAAGAAATCGTAGTCATAAAAATTATATTCGTGATGAGAATGCGAAGAAAATGGTATAGGACCCTAATTTTACTTACCAGCATTGTGTAGAAAACGCAGATGGCACAGACGACTCCATTGATCAGGTGAATATTGAGCCCCGTAACTATAAATGCAAACAGTTTTACCCTCCACTTTACACTCATACCTAACGACACGTTCTTACCTTGAGCAAATGCTAGAGATGGGATGAAAATTATCACAGGGATTATAAGATAAACCGTCGCCAGAAACGATACTGTCACTAGTTGTCGAGTTCTCTTATCAAATCGCATCTCTAGGTACTGAAATTGGATGATATTAGCAGATTTGAATGCTGATGTGCCAATATTTGCCTTAGAATATCACAAAGTGTTTAATTGGAGCACAATAAACTTTTACTCACTAATGACGAATCGAGATTTATTGCTTTATTGTTAATACCTGTGTATTGGCTTGCACTGAACGACACCTACCTCATAACAGTTCGAGATGTTATTATTATAGAAAACTGGAATTACAATGAAGCACAATGTAGGCAGGACCACAAACATTGCAGGCACTATCAGGCTGTAGGTAATTCCGAAGGAGTACATTTCAGCGGGAAGGGTCATCACCGAAATCGCTGATAATTGACTTGCAATGAGAGAAATAGCAATTGGAAGTGTTTTCATTCTCTTCCCCCCCAGCAAGTACTCATCGGGAGTATCGGCTCCTTTTGCATAAAATCCGAAATAAATTCCTATTGTGGCCGAAATTCCCAGCATGATCACCAACAGCAAGTGATCCTCCCAACCGAAATGGAATTTGATCGAATCTACAACACTTTCAATCGTCCCGTTCATTGTTACGACTTCTGTTTTGTTGTGTACGCTAAGGATTGAGATTTCAAACTGTTCAACGTCGAAGAGATCAGAAGTCGTCTTCAGTTCTGATAATTGTATGATAGACATTATCTTCTTATCACCAGCGCCAAGACGATAGCACACTTGGCTTAGGGAATCTTCAAGGCTATTCGTATTTTTGGAGCACCTGCTTTGATACTGAATCGGTTTGTCTATTTGTTTGTTATCAATTGGTCCATCATCCCTTTGTCCTTTTATTGTAAACGGTATCTACATACATATAATCCCATCCCACCCTAAGCACTTGGATGTGGTGTTCTTGGAACTTTTTTTTATTAACAGCGAATGCATCATTGCACTCACTGCTGGATGTTGATATTTTTTCAATAAAGTGATAAGGGCAATAATTGGCGCCTTTATTATGTGTCATGATTGAATGTTTTCTTTTTTTTCTTTTTGCTGAGAACTTTTTCGCGTGATAATTTTGATTTACGGGCCAAAAATTACGAGTAAAAAGAAAGAAGCGAAAGTGCGAACAAATTTTTGGATAAGTTATAAGAATCCTATTGGATATTTATTTACCTCTTTTTGTTGGCTAAGTGAGTTTAACAATTAATGGTTTAAAATTAAGATCACGTCGTAGGGATTACTTCAGGGGTAATTAGGAAATGATTCTGCTATTTATTTTTAGCAAATAGGCAACAGATCTTTGATACTTTAATTACGTGGAACGTGGAATAAAGCATGCTCATCTTAAGGTTCTTGAAGTTAAGTAACACAATTAGCCTTGTTGCACGATAGTGTTACATTTTTAAGACGTGGTAGACGGTACTCTTTATCAATCGCAGCAGTGTCTTTGTAGTTATAATAGAACAGAAAATAAGAAATATTATATATTAAAGATTCGTCGTCAGTAAGGTAATTTTCTGCCGAACTGTTTTTTGCATTTGAGGTCTTTCGGCCTGTAGACTCTTGTGCCGCTTCAACCTAAAGAGATCTTTGTAACCGACTCAGTTTCTGTAGACGTTGCCTTTCCAATATGGCTTAATCTGTGTAGGGCTTCGCATTTACAGAGCATACGCTCTGCCGTTTTAGTCTGTTCTATGCAGAATCGGCATTGATCCTCCTTAACAACACTCATTTTCTTCAAATTTTTATTACCAATGTCGGTGATAGTCTTCAGCTCAATCTTGTTCAGGCTCTCCGAAATCCGATATTTAGATGAGATCACAAAGAAAAGCAAATAACATTTCACATTTCTGTGACTTAATCTCGAGTTTTAATGGAAGCCAGAATCCTCAATACTTCTCGATAATCTCTGGTTTGTTTTTACACAGTCAAAAATTTTATGACCGATAATTTTCAGACAAATTTGTCACACAAGTTGTTTGCTATATATATCGAGAAATTCCGCCTTACAATCTAACTCAATCCAGTTCAGTAGACTACAATAACCACATTTGATTGCAGGTGTGGCAAAGATTATCACGTCACCACAGTATTTGGCAAGTGTACATTGATATAATCGTGATATTATTACACAATAGAATGCAATGTCAAACAGATCTCAGAAGCAGCATCTTTTGGGGGTTTGCGGTTTATACTCTTCATCCAGTGAACTGCAGGAAATGTTATTGTTTAATGAATACCGGAGGAGATACTGATCTATTGTGTAGAGTCCAAAACAAATTCCAACTGCGGTCGATACAACAACACTTTGAAGATTACTGCGTAATCGATTTGATCGAATTTCGATCTATTGACAAAAAAAATCCATTTCTAGCGCGGAAATTTTTGTTGTGCGTTTTTGGTTATAGCGGGAGCGATGATGGTGATATGATGGACTGGTGATAGCCGAAGGTAGAGATAGATTAGATAAGTAGATGAGGATTTCTTTGATTTCTAAATTCAATCCGGATTATGACTTGATGAAAGTGCGAACCTCTGGCGTTGATTGAGTGATTGTTGATCTTTGTTTATTTAATTTTTTCATTTGCCTCTTACAGCGAAACAGAATCAAAACGAAATTGCGTTAAAATTTCGACAAGCTTATAATTTGTCATGGTAAAACAATTTCTTGAACATGTAGGGAGATATTTTGTATACATACATCTTCGTCACATACGTCTTTTTGTGTTAACTGATAGCTCTTCTAGCTTCTATCAGCATGTTCTAGATTGAACATGCATTGAGAGTATAGCCCAATGTCCCAAAACAGCCTGAATTGAGCAACGCTTCGCAGATACACTGACGTATAGAGTTGTTCGGCTAAGTTAGAAGTGCACTTGTAGTGAAGTTTCTGAAAAATGTATTTGATATTTTCAATACCTTCTTAAATTCCGATGGTCTTTTACTCTTGGAACATTCAATTATCACTGGAAAGGTCACTTCATATCGTCTCAGGTGTCTTTAAGTCAAACAAACTCTGGTAGCTATTGACACAAATTAAAAACTCAAATCTACCAGAAAAAAGGCCCCTTAGCAGCCGAAGAGAGAGACACATTAAATTTTTTTAGTGTCATCTGACGACCTCTTATGCAACTTTCATTTACTTATCATCATAAAATGGTAGCTGATTTACATCATTCCAAAGAAAGTCTTCCTCCAACAGCTTCAAAAAAGTTGCATTTCCGCCCAGTACCAGTGCATAGCACGATCAATCTTGTGAACATCTTCCTCAATTAATGATCTTTATATTCTCATCGCGGGGCTACTAAAGGCGCTAGTTAGACATCTTCCACGATAAATAACGACCGGGTTAAGAGGAGGAAGGTGCAAGTATGCAGACACTAGGAATGACGACCAAATTACCTGTAGTCGTATTCGGTCTGACGATTGTAGATCTGCATGAAGTACATTTACAATTTTCTGATGACCCGTGGAATCACGAAAAGAGAAAGGAAGCTGCCTGATTGCTATGGCTGTGCAGGTTGACTGTCTATCGATGCTGCTATAGTAGCCTCGCAGACCTGCGATATTTGCTCATGGTTCTTCGCAGATGGTGCTGTGAAGATTAACGATATTGACGACAATGACGACGATGAGCCGAACTGTTCACTGTTGCGCTAATACTTTCGATTTTCATTCAAAGTCCAATCTAAGATTGTGACCAGCCATAAACTTATGCGAATTTCAATGTTGTTTGAACGGCTCATGTCTCTTTGTGACTATTGCTTGAAATCGGTGCTTCATTTGTTTCATTTTTACTATGCCAATTCCCAGAGATGATCGTGTGACTGTTGGCTGCACCACGTCGAGAGTGTGATCTGTACAAAGAAAGGAAAACTCTTACCGTGCTGAAGGTGGCTTCCTCAAGCCGCAACCATTTTGCATTCATGTCATGATGCGATTCTCTTTCTAGTTAGGTTCCATGCAAAAATCACCTGTCGTTGATAATTGATTTGTGAAGCTGGAAATTGAAAAATTTTGAAAACTGTCTGGGGTTAGTACAAGAAGATTAATTAAGTTATCCATTTCAATAAGGGGGAGATAATTATCTGGAAATAACAGAGATTTTCAAACTACACTCGATTGTAGGGAATACAACAGATAGCATCGACCTGTAGGTGCTATTTTTGAGCTCATTGCTATGTCACTGATATCAAGAGCGATTAGCCCGTCTCTATTTTATATCCATTATTACCTCTTAGTATTGAGTATTCGAAATGGAGTCATGATTTTATATTAGACTGAGTCACAAGGAAAATCATATCTAAAAGTTGTGAATGAAGCAAATGTTGGCAACGTTCGCAGGACTTATACTTTACTTCGCCTGGGACTATTACCGTATGACCAGAGCTATAGGAGTAGTACTGCATCTGCAAAAGATGGCAACCGGATCTAGAGCAACAACAAACTAACTGCTGTGCTTCTTAGCACAAACGATTGGCATTGGCACGTAAAAATTTGCATTGTCTCCTTTCCTTGTCTCTTTTTTTTAGTAATCGATTTTTGAATTTAAAAAAAAAGTCGATCTATATGAAATCTAAATTAATCGATTGTTTTTGACATCGATTTTAACATCGGCATCTCTAGTATGCAGCTGAATCAAAGGCGCATATAAATTATGTGCTCGAAATGAAGAAAATTACGGTTTCAAGAGATGTTGGTTTTCTAGGTGAGTTGTGTTATCCGCCACACGACTAGATCAGATATAGCGTATGCAAAATGAGGAGAGAGTGGCTTCTTTTGGGCATCCGAAATCCTCTCACTAAGCCTCAGCGTGATGCTTGGAAGACATTCTCATGTCTTCGCAGAAATGCTTGGGTTGGCTAAGTCTAGAGCTCACTTGAGTCTCAGCTTCAGGTCTGAACTAGAACCTGTACTCGAGACTACGATCAGCAGTTAAATTCCTCCTGTCCGATAACAAGACATAACATAATAACATAATTTTTTATGAACATTTAAAAGACAGATGGCTGCAAGCAAGATTGAAGGCTCTTCAATAACTTTTGTAGTCTTGTGGGCTCATTTATGTGTACTTCCTTCCTCATTTATGTG
>QYTT01078507.1:509-16643 GCA_006980735.1 Dasypogon diadema | reverse complement strand
TTTCCCGGTATTGGGAATGACTGAGCCACTTCACTTCGCTTCACCACACCCGCGAAAACTTGAGTTTCAACGAACTCCGGCCGAAGATGACTTAGTCCGAAGTCCTCTACAGGTTAGCCTGCTCGAGTCTAGACAGATTTTTCTGCGCCTTCTTCCCTAGGTGAACTTTACTTCTCGTGTGTAAGTGGAATATTCGGAAAAAATTGTACTTATCTGGGGGAGCGAATTCGGGGACTCCTCACTCTGTGACTCTAGATGCGTCCGGGCAATTGGCCTCCTTAGCGCTCCTTGACTGCTTCCCGAAATAGGCGAACGAAAGAGAAAATAAACAAGGTGCGCTAAAATCAAACTCGGCACTTTCTACAAACTTTTATTTTAAACAAGTGACAGAACCAAAACTTAATCTCCCGAAACTCGTCGTGTTGCACTTCGCGATGACTCTGCTGCAACTGTCTGCTCCTTTCTTTTTTTGTATCACCAAAACCCAGTGTTACGCTATTTTTTCCGTTTTTACTGGCCTGCTGGCATGCAATATTTTTAGTCCAGTCTTGCCAGTCCGGTCGGGGTTTTAGATTCCTGGGCCGCAACAATATCATATCGATCACGGTCAAATTTCAAGTTTAAGTTATCGTATGGATAGAATTCTGAATTTAAATGTATTTTAATGTCTGTAAGATCACAGTGGTCAAATTTTCTTGAGTCCTTTTTGCTATCATCTTTTCTAGCAGTTTGCAGAGCGAAAATGACATATCTTGGCTTCTCCAGCTGTGTCGATATTTTAACTGCCCATGTATGATCAGATACAATGGGAAGAACTGGATATTCATATATGTAGGAGTAGTTCACAGTAGTTCTTTCATACGCTCTCGCACTCCATCTCAATATCGGGAATACCTCTACCTACTAGAAAACTAGAAAAAAAACAGCTAAGTTAGTTATCAGTCAGTCGCCAGTTAGTAAGAAGTCAGTTCGCGTTAGCAAAGTGTTAAGTCGATCAGTCGTTGTTAAGAGCGCGAATTTGAAATTGTAAAGATAAGAAGTTCAGGGACAAGATTAGAAAAGAGAAGTTACGTGTACTAGGGCTAGACAGCTAAAGTTTTTTTACATTGACGAATTCCTATTGTGACACTATTAAATTGTGGATTTGAATAAATTAATTGAATTTTATCGTGATCGTGACTTTTACTGCTTTGATCGTTCCCTTGTATCCAAAGAACCCTAAAAAATCCTACATATATATATCCCAACTACGGAATGGAACTTGAATTGGTCTCCCGCTTTCAACAGTTCTTAACAATGCTAGTTTTTCATCATCTGCCACACTAATATGAGGCATCTTCCATTGCGCCTTAAAAATGATAATTTTAACTTCATCTGTAGCGTTAAAAGCGTTATCATCTGTCATGCCCCGAATAAATATAAGATCATGTTTAGCATTTGCTATGATGTTTCTATAGTCTTCGGCAAAGCCTAAAAGTATTTTTAGTCGTATACAAAATTTGAAGAACATCTTTCCAGGTCGAATAGGTTCTATAGGGGACCAGCCTGCATTGTACAACATTATACTTTCATTTTCATTCAATGAAACATAATTTCTCAAAGTGGTGGGAGTTCCTAGGTTTCTGGTTCGATCAATTTCTACGTTCAATTTATAGCGAACCTCATCGAAAAGGAAAGCAAAAGCATTGTTTGACAGACTTGCATCTGGTGATTTAGTACCATTTGTTTCCTTAGCTAGTGAACCTTCAATATAAAGCAAACTTTCGCAAGGTAGAACATATAAGTCTTGATGTTGAATTGTTATTCGGATTTCATCGCTATTTTTGTGTGAAGTTAAGAATGGCGAATAACTATGATACTCTTTTTTTACCATGCTATTGTCATAACTGACGCTCGTATTAATATTTCAAATTTCACTCATATTTTAGATTAAATCCAAGCGACTTTGACTGTTTATTCTCCTCTTCTCTGAAGACGATAATCGACAAGTTGACTGCCCATTTGCAGGGTTATATTTAACATTGAGTTCTTTGTTATATATTAACATGCTTATCAAATGCAATCTAATAGTAATTGTCTCTCCTCTAAAATTTATCAAATCGCCGTCTTGATCAACAAGTCTTAGTATAAGCGAACTTATCCTTTCAACGTTTAGACGAAAATTCATGTAATGTATGCACCTGTGTGCTGTTTACGAACGATCCTGATATAATATTGCATTCAACTCGTATCACATTGACTTTAATTATATTTACTGGTAAATCTGATTCATATAGAATATTCCGTTCTAAATCACGTTTACTGAACCCCAATAAAAATCCAATAGTATTTGGTTTGCTAAAGAAAACTCTTTCACTACTTTTAATTTCACTTTTCAATGTATTATTGTTCGCTTTAATCACTGCGTTTGGTTTAGTTGCAGTTCTGTTCCAGTTAATTAACTGTGAAATGCCGTCTATTTCATAAGAACCACAGGAATTTGAATAATTCCCTTCCCAATATGAAACAAATTATTTCTGTCATTGACATTAGGAATCGAATTACATGTTTGGAAATCAATAAGTCCGCAAACGTAGTCCGTACTCAAATCTAATGCAGGAAAATATTCAGCTGTGAGCACAGGTGAGCTCCCAGTTAATGTTAGTGTTAATGCCATGGTTGTTTTAAATAAAATACCATACAAATTAAACTGATTGGTTTATTTATGCGAATCAACATCAATTTACAATCTACGATTATATAAAAATTTCAGACACAAGTGACCACAATTTACTGATTTATAATTTTGGTAAGCCTCGTGATTATAGACTATTTTACGACCTAAATAATTTAGAATTTCTTTTGGTGGTTGTAGATTCCCAAAGCTATCAAAGTATTCGATTTGGGATCCTTCTTTGCGGTATGCTACTCAGTGACTTCCAGGACCAGTGCTAGCGTCTAAATTTACTATTCCACATTCATATTTCCTAGGCTTTTTAGGAAGATTATCACGCATGAAGGCACCTCTAAAATGGGGGAGATATTGTGCATATATATGTAAATCAAACTCATTTAATGGTCTTTTGGGTAGCTTCTTCAGTAGTTTTTTGGGGAAGGATTTAAAAAGAGACCTAATCCTTTTCTGAAAGACTTCAGGTACAATCCACTCCCTTTCTTCCCCAAAGCGATTGCTTCCATTCTTTGGTTATGTCTTTTGCTCTCTTCTAATCGCCTTTTAGCATCATTAACTGCTTATGCAGCACCGGCTGCACCACCTGTTAACGCACCCAATGCAGAAAGTCCGGCAAATATAGGAATAAAGGGTAAGACTCCTCCAACTTTTGGTATGGGAATGGTACGGGGGGTTTTCACAGTCTTCTTTTTCCTCTTGAATGCATCTTTGGTAGCACCAATTGCGAGATTTATGGCCTCCTGTAACGAATTTGGCTTTTTTGCTTTTAAAAGATTTCTTGTTTCGCGAACTCCCTTCTGAAGTGTTAATTTTGTTTTATGTTTCTTGGTTGAGACTTTCGGGCTGACACCTATTCCGAATTTAACTTTTGTCTTCATCGCGTTTGTTACAAGCCAAGCGTTTATACGTTCACCAAGTGATGCGTCCCTGGATTTCACTCGCTCACAAGCCTTCCCAGCTAGAACCCCATCGGCAATATGACGATCCTCAATATTTTTGTATTTTGAATATGCAATATCGTGTTCTTTACAGGTTGCGTCTAGAGGATTTATGCCAGGATCGCCCCTCTCTAGTCTCTCCTGCAACTTGGTACCGGGACTACAATATTGATACCCAGGCAGATGAAGGTCAAATGGTAATTCATTAAGTGCTGATTCTACCAATCCTCTTTCTTTTGAGCTTAAATTTGTCGACGGTGAACTTTGGCTTTATTATGTTGTATCATTCGAATAATATAAATTTTTTACATATTTTGATCCTCGCATGAACGCGTTTGGCCCAATGCTGATATAAAATAAAGTAGTTGTACGATAAATAGATTAGTTATCACGATGAAGTTCGTCAAGCAAAAAGATTCCTTATCAATTAGAAATATTGAAATAAAATCTAAAAGTACAAATAAAAGACATGGTCCTCTACTGGCAGATAGTATGCGGGCCTTGGTTGTGGGACCTTCTAATTGCGGTAAAACCAATCTCATGATTGGTCTTATTGAACATCCTGATGGACTTAAATTTGAAAATGTTTATATATATTCAAAATCATTACATAAACCAAAATACCAGTACTTTAAACGAGTACTAAGTTCTATCAATGGACTGGGCTACTACACGTTTTCGAACAATTGTGATGTTATCGCACCGGAGGAAGCTAAACAAATTCAGTTTTCATTTTTGTCGATGTAGCCTGTGGAAAACAAGACAATATACGCTCTTATTTTTGCATGGGTCGACATAATAAAATCGACAGCTTTTATCTTTGTCAGACTTATACTCGTATACCAAAACATTTAATACGAGACGATGTTTATCTTCTCATTTTATTCCAACAAGATGATATGAATCTTAAGCATATCTACAGTGATCACATAAACATCGATTTGTCATTTGACAAATTCCGTAAAATTTGCTCTGAATGTTGGAAGGATAAATATGGCTTCTTAGTAATTGATAAAGATAGCTCACTAGATAAAGGACGCTACCGCAAGGTATTTCATATATATATTAACCCCTAATATGTTGAAGCAGCTAAGAGACCAGTTAAAGCTTTCGGTAGACCAGTTAAAACCGTTCAAATACCAGTTAAAGCTGTCGATAGACCAGTTGAAGCAGTTAAAAGGCCAGTTAAAGCTGTTAATAGACCAGTTAAAAAGCAGATTCCAAAGCCGTTCAAAGGACTAGTAAAAAATATTTCAAGCGAAAAACGAGAAATTGATTGAAGATATTTGTTAGAGATTTCAATAATAATTATTTAATTTTTCGCAATTAATCAAATTTCAATTTCAATTTTCAAAATTCATGTATAATTTTTCTAATTAGTTCTTGTTTCACAAATTTGTTATTGCACAGCCTGTTGCTAATTCAATGTATTAGCCAAGAAACGTAATTTGTTAATAGTTCTAACGATCATTTTTAGCATTGTTCACTCGTTGTTGGATCAGAGAAAAGATCAGTTGAATTTTGAATAAATTCAGTATCGCAAAAGTTTGAGCGTTTTTATTTCTCTTGTTTCGATCCGTCGCAACAAAAATAATTGTGTTAACAATATTATTAAGACAAGAGATGCAATTAAGAAAAAGTTTCGCGCTATTAAAACTGGACGAATCGAGACGGAAACTCAACTTAAGGAAACGTTCAAACCCATAACGAATCCCCTTCAGGAGCTCGTAACAAAAGTAAAGCATGTGCCAAAAGATGAAATTTAATTTGAACCAAAAGAAGAATATAATGGCTATGACAGCTTTCAATTTACTCTTAAAGCAAAGTTGTTCAAAATGGAACCTACAAATCCTTAATGACAGAAGACGAATATGCAACACCGACTCATTTAAAAACTTTAGTTGAAGAGCCAGACATTACGCTAAATTTATCTGCTGGTTTAGTTGAAAAATAGTCTTTTATTGATAAAAGTCGCCAAATTGATTATACTTATGGAGTTTATGACGATAACAATGCATGGAAAATTGAAATAACGTTAGGCTTATGTGAATTGCTCTTTATGAAAGAACCTGCGAAAAGTTTATATTCTGAAGAGGACATATTTATTTAAATATAAAGCCATTCTAAAAGATATGTATAAAGTAAAGACACTTTACTTTGTGAACTCTTTATTAGCGAGTGATTCAATTATAAAATGTTGCTGTTTATATAGGCAAATTTACAGGTATCCAGAACAATTTTCTCATGGGAAATGCGAATATGCTTTCACATAAAGGTGTCTAGTAAGCAGTTTAGACAGGTGAAGCAGACGCAACATGATCCCTGCATGAGAAAATGTTCTGTCCCAGACAGTAATTCACAAAATTTTATATCGTGAAAATTTATATGATTTTCAGGGATTTATACTGTCTTAACATCCTGCCCCCTTGGGTTGTGGCTGCAACACAAAATCTTCTGGATCGGGTGCAGATTCCGGTGATCCTTGTTGTTGTTTATGATGCGTGCATTTCTTGAATGTGTAGTAAGTCAACGTACTCAGTAAGAGTGCCAATATAATGTAGGTTATTGAGTAGTGATGGATGTCGTGCGAATTTAATTCTCTTGGAAATTTCTCCATTTGATTTTGAAATTTCAATTTCGTGGTTAGTGCATCCAGCTCCCGATCAGGTATTGGATGGTATGTATCCGGCACGGAATGGTGGAAGTTTTGATCCGCCTTTGGCTTCAATAGCTCGCTGATATTTAGCCGTGGTGTGAATGAAGATAGCATTTTACTTCTGTGTTTGCCATGTCCTGTAATCGACATGGTGTTTTGCCTTATTGAGCAGTCCGGTCATAGTCTCTGCCACTGCCCTTTAAAGTTTTGGCTGTTACTTCTGTGCCACAAACCACATTGAAGGTTGTCTCAGTAGTTACATAAAAAAGCCAGTTGTTTGGAGTATGAAGCTGTACCCAAAGATTAGACGCATTTGAGACTCGAAACTGACACGTGGGTGAGAGCCGATGGTTGAGCAGGTCCATCTCGCATTTATTCATGTTTGCCTTAACGTTGTATATAGGGTGATTTTGACTGCAGAGATAATTCTCTTCATCGAACTGCTTGCATTTGTCTAGCTCTTCTTAACTTAGAGGGTAATGCCTTTCTCGCGCCAGACTGACAACTAAGTAGTTGGTTGATGGGATCACTGACAGAAGTTTCCCATCCTTTGGTACAGGAACTGGTATCAACTTAAAGAGCTGGAAATGCTCATCAAGTTGTAGTGGGATCCTGATGTCGCAAATAACATATGAATCTGTGATTCGTGCACCAACTGTCATTAAACTGTAGATCAAGAGGTAGTCATCACCATTCACTCGGCCTGGTATTTTCAGCGTAGAGGGAATGTGCTGTGTTATAAACGCGATTTGGTTCCTTAACTGCATTGGCGTTATTAACAACAACTGATTTTGTTGTGGTGAATGTTAGTGAGAACGTCCAACAACGCATCTTGTGTTCGATGAAAATTATTAAGAACTATTGTTGTTAGAGTTGTCAGTGTCGAAAAGGATTGGATTGCTCCGGTTTGTTTTTGCACGTCAGTTATTATCCTTCTATAGTTCTTCATGTGATTATGAATATTGCTGAACTGTTGTTGTATTGACGTTTCCTGACGCTTCATAATGTTAGCTGTGGACTCCAGTATAGATGTTTGGTTCTTAAGTAATTCCATTAAATAGTTTTCATGTGTTCGACTCTTTTCGATTTGTTCTTCTATGGATTTAGCGTAGGAGGAGTCCAGTATTCCGAAAAGCTGATACGCCACAGTACCAACTATGTCTAGAGGTGATCTTTTGTGTCAACCGTTGTAGAGGCCGCTGCGTTTGTGTAGAACCTCGTTCAGTTCCTCAATTTGTTTGACTTCGTGTTGGAAATGGTTTAGTGTCAACAAGCAATGGTTTTTCTGGAGAGTAGTGGTATTGCACAAGTCCTCTAATGATTCAACGCACTGTTTGATGTCCCTTAGCTCCTTCCAATAACTACTAAGATTATAATAGGTGATAATGCTCCATTCGCTGTTGATTATTTGCGCTTGACCCAGTCTTTCGAAGTATATTCCGGGGTCATGATTAAAGACTTCAGTTTCGACTGGAGCTTGAGCTGGCTGACACCAAAGGGGGACGATGAGTGAAGTGAGCAAAAGCGCTCTTAATGCAGTTGACGCAGTCGGGCTTCGACTTCGAGGTTTCTGCGTTTTGACATTTGTTTCTGAAGGGCTCGTGTGGCTTGTCTTCAATGTGGAGGAGGATAGCCAATGTTTGTTGATTGGACAGAATTTTCCTTTAAGCGGATGACTGGTATTTTGAACCTTTCCCCTTTTGACGGATGGTGCGTCTTCCAATGCTTGATGACCTGCTGATGAAGTCAGAAAGCAACTAGCTTCTTTAGCATTATCCGTGGCTTGGGTGGATGCCTCATTATTTGCTTCTTGTTGGCCACTGTAGACTTGTTCTGGAAGGGGGCACAGCCCTTGAATTGAGCGTTTGTAGATTCCGCATGCCGTTTTTACATTTACTACTCTGGTGTTACCATCTGATCCGGGGAATGTTTCCACTATTCTCCCTAATGGCCACTTCATAGGAAGAGTGTTTGCATCCTTTATTAAAACTAAATCTCCCGGCTTGAGGTTAGGTTGTTGTCTTTTCCACTTGTTTCGGACTTGCAATTCTTGCAGATACTCTGAGCTCCATCGTTGCCAAAAGTTTTGCTGAATATGTTGGATGTCATAGGACTGCCTGTCAAGAAGTGTCCCGGAGTAAGCGCCTCTAAGTCGTTTGGATCTGAAGATAAAGCTGTCAAGGGCCTTGAGTTTAAAATGGCTTCTATTTGCACGATAACTGTGTGAAGTTCCTCGTAGGTAAGGTGAGCGTTACCAACCTGCCGGACTAAATGTTTCTTGGCGGCCTTTACTGCCGCTTCCCATAGTCCTCCAAAGTGAGGAGACCTTGGTGGGATTGGTTTCCAGTTGATGTGAGTTTCAAGACAGAGTTGATTAAGAGAGTCCTGAAATCCTTGGGAGTTGAATTGTTCTCTAAATTCTTGTAATTGTGACCTGGCTCCCGCAAAGTTGGTGGCATTGTCACAATAAATTGTGGAACACAATCCTCTTCTTGCTATGAACCTTTTCAATGAATTCAGGAATGCTTCCGAGCTGAGATCGCTTACCAGTTCTAAGTGAACAGCCTTTGTAGTAAAGCATACAAAGACTGCCACATAGGCCTTTGTTGGTGCCTTTCCGCGGATCTTATAATGGACCATAATAGGTCCGCAGAAATCTATTCCTGTGGTGTGAAACGGCCTAGCTGGTCTTACCCTTTCTTTGGGCAGGTTTCCCATAACTTGCTCCGCGACCTTCGGTTTTGACCTAAAACAACGCATACAACGTATCCAATAATTTTGTCGAGCTATTGCGATCAAGGCTTGTGAGCCTGCGTGCATGTGTTGTTTATGCAAATGATCGAAGAGAAGTTATGATTTTTCGGAAGAATTACTTGATTTCTGGCGTCTGGTGCAAGTTCAGAAAATTCCAGTCGGCCGCTAACCTTAATGAGGCCTACTTCTTCATCCATGTATGGTGATAACTTCTGTAGAGGGTTGCTTGATTCTAAAGTGTCTCCCCTTTTAAGAATTTTGTAAGTCGGATAGAATGCTGTCCGTTGTACATTTTTCAGTATCCTGTTTAAAGCGGTGTCCATTTCATTAAGCGTAAGTCTGCCAACGATCCGTTGTTGCTTCACTGTTCTGGTGTTTTGCAGGAAGCGAATGCAGTATGCAAATATTCTCCGCAACTTTCTTAATGAATTGCCATGATTCACGGTAGATATCACATCAGTATATCTAGTTGATCTTAGTGATGCAGAAAGTACTGATTTGTTTGGTTTGAGTTCAGGAGCTTCTGTTAGTGGCATGAATGAGCCTGGGGGCCAGTTCTGTTCGGGCTCCGACAAAAAGGTGGGTCCTCTAAACCAAAGACTGGATTGCGCCAATACCCTTGGTGTCATGCCACGGGAAATTATGTCGGCTGGATTTTGGGTTCCGGCGATGTGCTTCCATTGATGAAGTTGTGTCATTTGTTGTATCTTCCCTACACGATTTCCCACGAAGGTATTCCAGGAATATGAGGGTGCAGAAATCCAAGACAAAACTATGGTGGAGTCAGTATAATAATATACCTGTGATAACCTTAGCTTGATGCACTGAAGTACTCTTTGCACGAGCTCGGTTAATAGAAGCGCAGCACAAAGCTCTAATCTTGCCAGTGTTGTGGATTTCAACGGTGCCACTCTAGATTTTGAACACAGTAGTCTGACCCTTATTTGGCCTTGGGCATTTGTTGTCCTGAGATAACAGCAAGCTCCATACGCGGCTTCACTACTATCAGCAAACCCATGCAGTTGAATGTCTGTAGCATTTGATAGTAGGGCATATCTTGGTATTTTCAAGTCATTCAGCCCGGCTAAGCTTATTTTGAAGTCCTTCCATTTTCGTTTTTATTCATTAGGTAGGTCCCCGTCCCATGAGGATTTTTCTTTCCATAATTCTTGGATGAACAGCTTTCCTAATACGGTGACAGGTCCAATTAATCCAAGGGGATCAAAAATTCGGGCAACATCGGATAGAACTGTTCTTTTGGTGATGTCTTCGGGATCAACAGTTGAGCAGTTGTATTGGAAAACATCTTCCCTGGGCTGCCACATTAGTCCAAGTGTTTTGGCAACATCAATATCATTCAGGCATGGTAACTTCTCCTTGTGGTCCTTCGGAACGTCACATAATATGTCGGGGTGATTGGAACAAAACTTTCTTAACTCAAATCCTCCATTTTTAAGTAATTTCATCAAGTCGTTCCTCAGCTGTACCAGCTTCTTTATGGAGCAGGCGCCTGATAAGATGTCGTCGACGTAAGTATTTTGTAGGATGATTTCTGCGGCCTCTGAAAATGAATCAGTTTCTGCTAAGGCCAACTGGTTGAGACACCTCGTTGCCAAATAAGGCGCGGCTGCGGTCCCGTATGTAACAGTATTGAGTTGATAGGTTTTCAGAGGCTGGTCCTTCCTTTCACGCCACAAAATAAGTTGAAATTTCCTGTCGTCGGGATGTACCTCAATTTGACATCTTACAGACGTCTGCAGTCATGGTATATCTGTGGAGTCTGAACCTAGTTATTACTGCAAATAAGTCTGGCTGAACGGTAGGCCCGACCATTAGGATATCGTTTAGTGATTTCCCTGAAGATGTTCTTGCTGATGCATCGAACACCACCCTGAGTTTAGTGGTGGAGCTATCGGCCTTTTGTACGCAGTGATGAGGCAAATAATAGTGCTGTGATGGGATGAGCTCTTTAGGAATGGGTGACATATGTCCCAGAGTTTCGTACTTATACTGTGCCCTGATTTCTGGATTTCTGTCGAGTTTTCTTTCAAGAGCAAGAAAGCGCTTTGTTGCTATTTCTATTGTTGCGTACGGGAGGGAAGAGGGTAAGGGAAGAGGAAGGCTGCCCAAGAAGGCAGTCTGAAGTGGCTGCAAGAAGCAGCTGAAGATGGAATTGTGCCCTGGACCAGCTCATGGCCGTGAAGGCCAGAGCGAGGACTCAAATGAGCCTCATGCTCTAGGCTGAGCTAGCCCAGAGGCACGCGGAGACAGGCATGAGGGCGGAGCGGCATGCTTGAGCGGCTAGGCTTCACGGAGAGTGGTGGGGTGGGTTAACCCAAAAGCCGCCGCCTGCTCCGATAATCCCCGCAACAGAAAAATGAAGTCATGCCGCATGGAGGAGGAAAGGAGAAGGATTGGTAAAGGGAAAAGGGAGAAAACCTGGAAGAAAGGTAAATAAAAAGTAAAAATAAAAGGAGAACGAAGAAAGGCGGACCTGGTGGCTGCTGGTTCCACCTCCCTACCTGCGCTCGTCGTGGTGAGTCTGGTGTCGACGACTCACCCTTTTTGGGCCAAGCCCCAAACCACCCATGTATCCTGGAAAGAGAGAAAACCTGCGGAGGCCTCAACCCATCAAAAGGGGAGGCTTACCCACCGGTGCTACCGCCCTAGAGGGAGAGAGAAGCGAGTACGGCAGAGGAGAAATGCAAAGATTCACATTCTTATCATCACAACGATTTAATACCAGTAATAGGAACTCTACACTCAAGCTAAGTGAATATTCTTACTCCTATCTAACTTCCTCAACAATAATTCCACTGTGGTACAAAAATTCTGAAATTGATCCTTTAGTTCTGAGTAGGCCTATAAGGTATAAAAAGGGTAATCTTCTGTTAGCTAATTTCTGCTTACTCACTATTTAGGCAACCGTGTCAAATTACAAAAGGGAATTCTAAACCTCCATATCTCAGATTACACGGTTCTAAAATAAAAACACACTAATGTTAGGAAGGTATGATTTCTGGTTACTTTACAATTTCACAGGAAAATCCTTTCTTTTGTTTTTCTTTTTTTTTGTTTGTATATATCGTAAACAAAATGATTCTAGAACACTTACAAAGAAAGTTGAAGCGTACGACTAAAAGCTCAGGGCATCTAGGGCTAAGGCAACTGTAAGAGTGCACTGGATTCGGGGTTAACAGACAACCACATGCTAATTAAAGAAATTACGGAACCCACGACGAGGGAAAGGATGCGCATCCCCGACTCCTCAATCGGGAGAAGTGTCGACTCAAAAGCAACCCAATAAATAACCCCTCTTCCTTCCTCTTTTCACAAAGGTAAAATCCAAATCTTAAGTCTACCTCGCGATTTCTAAGTCCTAGTATGAAATCCGACACTTCTTGGCACTAATTTAACGTTAAATTTGGAAAGAAAACAATTATGAAGATAACTCACTAGTTCTGCTGATCCTCGTCTTGATACCGCCAAATTTCTTTGTTCAGGAACACCTGTGGACCTGCCTAGTTTTCTCCAGCTTGTCATCGAACCCCACGATATCCCGAGAACGGTCGTCTGCCCGGTAAGATCCTTCCTTTCTCTCGCCCTCCAGAATCAAGGACAACCGTGGATGAGTTTGCCGGCTTTTTTTCTTGTATTCGAGTAATACTTTCAGTCTCGCAACAATTGTTGGCGCTTACGAAATATGTTTTTATACACGGAAAATATAATTTCTTTGTTGCCAACACATAGAGTAAAATGCAAAAGTTAATTAAAATAGGATAGAATTGTCTCCTTTGTACGTTGGAAATGTGCGTAGCCTTTTCCTTAAGATCAAAACCATTTTTTCTTTTTGCTTTCGAATAATCACGCTAAACGAGTTTTTGTCACTTTATATGATTAATTACCCTTTGTTTTTTTTATAATAACGTCCGCTACAGCATCACCTCCGAACTGAATGTTGTCTGTGTCGAAGTTAACACTAATTACACACTAATTATCGTCGATTGGGCTCTTCCATTCTAGTCTATCTGCGGGTAATGTATCCCGGCATTGTCACCAAAACAATAACAGATAAATTGGAAATCAAAATCTCGAAGATATTCACTCTATACAAGTCACTTCGGCCGGCAAGCCAGTATACGACTCATCGAATTTGAGCATTGGTATCTACCAGACTGTTATCAAAAGACATTCAGGTGTAGGAATTGAGAAACCATGAAACTTTTGGGTAATAAAACCGCAAGATAAACGATGCCACGACATATCAAAACGCACTTATTCTCTATTGTTTGCATCACTGAAACTTGACTCTCCTTCCCAATCAGCATGTCATATTCACTTTTACGAATCACGGGATCATTAGCTAGGTCCCAACAATTGACAGTCTTATTTCCAAATTTCAAATGTGTTACCTTTCTCACGTTCTTGTCAACAAATTGTATTCCTCCAGACACTCGTCAGATTATGGACTCCAAAGTGGCGATCACACACTCAACCGTGTCCAGTTCTGGCGAACTCAGGTCACCTATGCATCAAACATAAAAACTTCCGGTCAACAAGGAAAATCCACCATTTGACGTTGCTCGGGCTGCATCTCAGAAACTGTCCCTATGCTCAGTCACACACGTCACTTTTTCTCATCCAGTAACTTTTCCTCGATCCTTAATTCCCCGATCTCCACTCACCTCAACAGGTATCCTCCACCAACCAAAAAAATCACTAAGCAAAAACTCGCTAACTGCCTCCTCTCAAAATCCAGAACTGACTGACTCGACCTAGCACTCTGCCGGCCACTTGTTGTCCCAAAAATCTTCTGTCGTCACGTCTTTTGTTCTTGGGGACGCACATTCCTCTTTGTGTCTTCCTTTTGTCTTCGTTTTTGGCTGATGCAATCGTTGTTCAGATCTCTCAAATTCTGTGGCGCGTGGCAAGTTTTACTGTTTGGTGCGCAATTTTTTTTGTATGGGAGTGAGATTTTCTGATATTTTAGTGGAGCGGTGCCTGGAAATTTGTTCTGTTGCAACGGGGGCAACAGAATTTTTCTTTTATTTTGCTGGTTGGGCTGTGGGAACTAATTCTCTGGAGAACAATTTTTTTAACGGATACGGGAGACGCATGATTCTTCGGATTTTGCTTTGTTTAGCAAATTCCGTTTGTCTTTTCATCGATGTCTCCAGGCCATGGGATTTCTGTAGTTTTCAGGGAAAGAGGATTATGTGAGATTTGATGGCTTTAAAATTTTCAGGTATGGGAAGTGGCTCTGGGATTAATTGCCTCACCAGGTGGTAAGTATGAGCCTGAATAATTCCTGTGGGAGGGAAACCGGTCGGTGGACCCCACTTTTAAGGAATTAAGAAAAAAAAATTTAAAAAAAAAAAGAATTCTTTTGCCGTGAAGGCTGGTAATTGGCAGGCACGAATCGCTTGTCCAGCACCGGGACAAGGATTCGTGCTTTAGCCGAAGGCGACCATAACACTATGCTTGCACCAAGTTCCGAGGGTTTTTCCTTGAATGGTAGTCTAACCATGTACCGCCCAGAGGGTGTTCTTTCGAATGATTCTTGGAAGTGTTGCTCACATTCCGCCTCTTCTCTTGAATAGATGTTGGATGGAGCTTCATGCTGCTCTAGTTCCCAAAAACGCTGGAGCTGCCTTTCTATTGTCGTCATAGAAGGTTGTGTCGCAATAAGACCGTAGCAGCCCTCTGTGCTGGAATCGGCTATTTTTCCTGAAACTATCCATCCAAGCTGCGTATTCTGAATGTATGGTAATTGTTCCCCTAATTGTATTCTTCCCTCTTCTAATAGTTCAAGATATAGTTCAGCCCCCAACAGCATATCAATAGGTTGTGGCTTGAAGAATGCTGCGTCTGCCAGATGAATGTTTGGTGGTATTTTCCATTCTGTTGTTCTCATGAATGCTGCTGGTTGGTATTCGCTGATCCTTGGTAAGATTACAGCACTAATTATTGCAGAGAAATTATTTACTCTTGAAGATACTGATAGTGTTGTAAGAGATTTCTCTGAATTTAAGGTATTTCCTTACTAATTTCCACTGTTTTCAGTAAATAATCTTAGGGGCACTAATTTTCCCCAAACTTCTCACTGTTTTCGGTGTACAGGAGTTTTCTCCTCACCCAAAGTCTATCCCCTTTTCCTAATCCCATCATATCCAACTGACGTCACTGTGGCAAATTTTATGGGTCGTGCTGTCTAAGTGCACTTGAACTTCGCTAACGTCATTTTTTCTTTGCAGGAACTTAAAATACTTTCACCATTTATTTCATTTGAAGTCATCATTATTATTATTATTATTTTTTTTTATTTATTATTTTTCATTTGAATTTCTGATTAATTTTTTTGTTTTTGGATTTTTCATATTTTTTTTTATTTTTGATTTTATTGTTATCATTTGTTGGATTTTAATTTTGAATTACTCTTTAGTTTTATTGTTATTATTTGCTTTGGGTTATTGAAATAAAAATATTTTTACCAAAATTAGAGTTTTGTGATTTCGGCCTACCCCTTGTCCCGGCACCCCTCATATTTCTTGATTGACCTCGTATAGGTCAAAACATTGGTCCTTCGAGCCGGATTAATCATGGCCGAAAAACAGAAAGACTCTAAAAAATTATTAAAGACCCAAAATGCTCTTCACGAGCAACTATCAAGAGTAATTACAAAATATAACAGTTGTTATGTTTTTGTTTACCTTTGCTGCGATAAACACTGCCACTTACGTTCTGTTTGGAGTCAATTTCGGTTAAGAAAAACACTGCACTTCTAGTTGTCTTATTTTATTCCATATCCATGTTTTTATGTTATGCATACAATGTAAATTCTTATTAAACAAACTTCTTAATCACTATGTTAGAAAGTAAATGTCACTTCGCACTATCTCTACTAGCCAGTGAACTCTTGAATTTTTCCCGATTAAAAACACGACACGATCACCACTCGATTTAGATCAGACTCACTTTTCTAGACTCTCAAATCCGACTGCTCAATTGAAACTCTGACTACTCCAGCTTGCTGGGCAGCGTCAGGGTCTCCAGCGAAAGCTTTTTCGCGCCGAAACCGCTGACGCTGCGCTTTTGCTATTGGATCTCTGTCCAAT
>QYTT01078506.1:0-13288 GCA_006980735.1 Dasypogon diadema | reverse complement strand
ATGTATATCACTCCGTGCGTTGAAATGATTCGATGTTAAACGAATCACTCTTGTTTGGCGTGGATAAATAATGATAAAGGCATATTCCTCATCACGTAAATCTTCAAAAACTGAATTGATTTCAATAATTTAATATTTCTCCTGATTTATTTTTCCTTTAAAATATGTTAGTTTAAACCATAATCTGCGACCGTTTAAGTTAAACTCCGTTTAAACTATCGGTTAGGTTTAAACCAATGTTGAAAAACACCACCATATTTTAGACGCTAGTTTAAACTTTAGCTAGAGCTAAACGGAGTTTAAACTTTAACTGAGAAACCGGACTATAAGTAATAAAATAATCAATTGAATAAAAATTTTTAACCCGTCATATCGCTTCGCTTTTATTTATATAAAAACAACATAACTTTTAAATGTTCATGTATTGTTTAGCGAAATTTTGGAAAATGAGGTAAAGTGAAATTGTATTACATCTACAGCTTTATTTGTAATTTTGTTCTTTCTAAATTTAAATAAAAACCCATATCGTTCCTACAAACTGTGTCAAAAAGTGCCGGCATTTTGCCAATGGCGGTGCAAATGATGCCGGCCGAATATGTGTTGAGATAATCTACCCAGATTTATTTTTCAGTCCTTATGTACACAAAATGATGATGGCGAGAGTATGTAATTGCCATATATGTATTTATTTACTTTTAACAACTAAATGGCATAAGTGGCTTATTTACATATTCACTGACATTTTTGAAATACCAATGACCTCAGTTGTTATGTCAGCAATTTGTTTGGAATATTGTGTGTACTTACAATCGTTCTTTGGAATTTCTCTAAAGAGTTTTTCTACAAATTGGGAGCTTACGTTATAAGTCACCTGAATAAATGAATTCCCCTAGAATTAGACACTTGCTTTAGCCCGTGCTTTTCATTTGCATTTCTAATTATGAGCCTTCGTGAGAAGTAGTTGTGCCGTACTAACCAACGAACATCAATTATTTATGTTCGTTGGTACTAACATAATAAAGGGGTAAAGTCTGTGAGTTTGTGGGTCTGCGAATTCGTGGGATTGTGAGTTTGTTCGAAGTAATCTCTGGAATTGCTAAACTGTTTTAAAATTTCTTTCAATTTTGGAAAGGCGACACCCTCCCCTCGAACATGGCCTACATTTTATTCGGTGTTATGAAAAGCGGGTGAAGTAAAAAGGGCTGGAATTTGACACCTATGCTAAGTAATAACCCAAACAGAAAGTTTAAATATCTAATTGTTGACTAGTAATTTTAACGGTGATTTGGGGGAGGTCAGAAATGAGTAATCTAAGTACATAATATTTATTACTACAGTAATAATAAATTCAAAAGCAATAAAAGTGTTTCGTTCCTTTGAGGAGGGTTGTTGCTTTCTTTAAAAAATAAAAATAGGAAGAGTTTTGCTTAAAGTGAATTATCTCGAGGTTGTAAAACTAATTCCACTGGAAATATTGAAGTTTCTCTATGTAATAAGTAGATATTATGATTGAAAGGCTGTAAGTTTATCTTTTTTTAATGCCAGGATGTCTTGCTTAATTTGAAATAAAGATGAAGGCTTATTGGAAAGTCATGATTACTGGCAAAACACTTTGCGAAAGGCCACGATTTCTCAACACCTGTTCGAGGGTCATTGAAGCCCCCTCTGGGGTTCCTCAGGGTAGTCATCTTGGCCCTCTTATTTTTGTCCTTTCTATAGATGATATTGTGCATCTTTTCAGGTGGTTTAGAATTCTGATTTATGCTGACGACATGAAAATCTTCACCTATATCAATAACGTTAGTGACTGTGCTTCCCTACAGAAAGATTTAAACATCTTTTACTCTTGGTGTAGACATCATAACTTGGAGCTTAACATAAATAAGTGTGAAGTAATGTCGTTTTTTAGGAGGCGTGACGCTATCACTTACGACTACACATTCGCTACAGACAGTATTCCTCGGGTGCAGTCGGTTAATGACCTGGGTGTTAAGCTTGATTTCAAGCTTAACTTTATTTCCCACATTAATTTTTTTGTTTCTAGGGCTAATTCCATGTTGGGTTTTATCCGGCGCTGGTCTAGGGAGTTCTCTGATCGTTCGCTTACATTATATAACTCGTTCGTCCGACCTCTTCTTGAACATGCATCCCAGGTATGGAATCCTTCATACGCTGTCCACATCGGTTGTAGTGAGTCTGTCCAGCGCAGTTTCATTAGATTTGCGCTTCGGGACCTCCCGTGGAACAATCCTTTGATTCTTCCACCATATCACGAGCGGCTTAACCTTCTTGGGATGGCATTCCTGGAGAAACGACGTAGGGTTTGCCTATATAGTTTTCATATACCAGCTCCTGAATTCCCATATTGATTCTCCGGTGCTCCGTGCCAGGGTGTCCCTTAGAGAGATAGTCATAACTTGAGAGATGTCCCCTTTTTGCATATCAACTTCTCTAGAACTAACTATGGTAAGTATGAACCTATTAATCGCATGTGTGCGGCGGTTAACCGTGTTGCGGAACTCTTTGATTTAGACATAACCAAGACTGTATTGAAAAAACGTCTTTCTCTCGTCGCTTAACTCTTGTTAAAGCGTTAATTGCTAACCTATTCTATTTTCTTCTGTCCGGTCAGTGCCTTAAGTGTAACTCATTATTAAATAACTTCCTCTGTCTTTTTATTGGGTTTAACACTGCTAACATTTACATGTCCTGCATTTTTTTTTTAAATGTGTGAACGCGGAGATGGGTAAATATTTCTTGGCTCCTCGCTGAGAAGTGCGCCTTCTGGGTTAGAAGGGAAACTCATTATTATTATTAATGTTAACAGAATTGCTTGAAGTGGTATTATGATTTTGCTATTTGTATTGGTATTATATTTTATTTTGTAGTGGTATTATTATCTGATCCACTTAAACTGTGACGAATTTTCAAAGACGATGTTTGCCCTTCAATAATGATAATGTAACAACTTTTTTGAGTTGTTTCGGCCGAGCTCATGCGGGAGAGCAACTATAAAAATGTGTGGCACTTTTCAAAACCTAACAGGTTGAAGACGATTGACCGTGGAAACGAATTACCACGATTGACTTCAAAAACTTTCCTACACTTAGACTAGACAGTCAAGTCTGCCTTGGCCCAAGAACATCTCATAGCAGCCCAAATACGACTTTGAGATGAGGTCCTCGTCACTGAGCAAAGGAGGACTTGCGTCAGAGACAAAAAACAACCTGCAATTTTGGAAGCGATACGGCCATTCCCAAAATCCTATCGACAATCTTTCAACTATCTCCCCAGAAAAGTCGATTAAAAGTACTCAGATTTAACGGATTCCTTTTTTAGTTTTCTTTCAATACTTGTCCTCTATTTTTCAGTGGTCCCTTGTGGATTTTCGAGCATCTTGCTAGAATACTCGAGCTTCACCGATTCGAATCTCTAACCCCATTCGAAGCTCACAAGACTCGAAGATGAAGAGAAAACCACTTCAATTCACAATTCTAAAGTAATTTCATCAAACCAACAATTACTACTACTCCTTCTTCTTAGCTAATCTTCTAAATTTTAGAAAAGTTCAGAGCCAACAACCGAAAAAGCTGATTTCTTCAGTCCCCGCGAGCTGGAGACGTATTACCCTCCGTTCTTTTTTAACTTTTTTTCCGTTTGGGGTAGAAGACTGACAGACTTGTTAAACCCGCGCGTGATACAAGGACGAACTTTTGCCGTGCTAGGATTACATGTAACACTGCCCCCGGGTTAAACCGTTATATTGCGTAAACCAATGGTTTAAAGTAATAGATTTATTATTATTATTAAAAGATATTCGAGGAATTTCGAACCAGACGTCGTCATATGGGTCCCTTTTCGTCCCAGCCAGTTCCTGTCAGGAGATTGCTCGGGAGATCCCTGACCTCGACGCCCCTTGTCAGATCGAGCATTTGCCTGTAAGTTAGCTGCTCCCTGCTAACCATAGGGCTGCTGGTAACAGCCAACCTCCTGCTCGCCAAGGCCGGACATTCGCACACAATGTGCTCCGCCGTCTCAGTATCCTCTAGACACAGGTTGCACGTATCATCCTCCAGGATCCCCATCCTTTTGAGATGATGTCCGAAGCTATCGTGCCCAGTAGTCAGTGAAACTAACCAACGGAGAGTTCCTGGTTCCATGCTTAGATCGTTTTCTTAGCCTATCTGCAGGTTGTCATACTATCCCATCGATTTTGATGTTCCTTTATGACCCAATTCTCGATTAGGGCTTTCACCATTCCCCCTCCAATGGCAGAAAAAGGTTCCGGCCCTAGGAACTCCATAGCCGAACCCTACTTTGCTAGGGCATCAGCTTTTTCGTTCCCATCGATCCCAGTGTGTCCTCTAACCCAACAGAGCGTTACCTCATTTACTAAACCACACTCGTTGAGCTTTTTGCACACATTCTTGATTGTCCAGTGCAATGAGGATTTTACTCCCTCGCACCTGACCCTCTTTTAAGTAGTCCAACGCACGAACCAGAGCAAGCATTTCTGCCTAGTAAACCGAGGTGCATCTTCCGAGGCTAACATAGCAGGACAAGTTTAGGTCTTCAGAGAATATCCCTGCACCTGCGGTCAGTCCGTGAATATAAAAATATCTCCGGGTCCCTTTTCTGGAAGCGATCCGTCAGCAATAAGGGTCTTGTGAAACCTTTCGGTTACCCTGACCCTTTTTATCCTGTCCTTGGGCATCATTAGTTCCCTGATCCCTTCTACGTGATTCAAAATTCTCCTATGTCCATACACAGTCCCTGACGAGTACCATGTACCGTCCCTCTGCATCCTGAGAGCCGCCTCCACTGCCATCTTCTTCACAAAGATATCCAGCGGTGGCAGCCCCACAAGAGCCTCTAGCGCCGCAGTGGGTGTGGTACGAAAAGCACCCCTATGCACGCTATCCTTCGCACCCCATCTAGCTGCCTCTTGACAGTTACCTGGCATGCCTTGGGCCACCAGACCACAGCCACGAACAACAAGATAGGTATAACTACCATAGTGTATATCCAGTATGCTGATCTCCGCGAGATACCCCACCTTAATCCACACACTCTCCTACATTGGTGTACCACCACCTTCGCCCTCTTGATCTTTTCCTCGACATGACGCTTCCAGGTCAGCGTTGAGTCCAGGTATACCCCCAGATACTTGACCTCTCTGGAAACGCCAATCTCAGATCCGAAGAGCGTAAGCGGTGTAAAATCCAGATCCTTAGTCCTCCTAGTGAAAACTATAGTTTCTGTCTTATTCGCGTTGATAGTGAGGCCCTGTTCCGTACACCACCCTTCCACCACTCGGAGAGCATTCCTCATGATGTCAGCGGTAGTGGACATAAACTTTCCTCTCGCCACCAACGCCACGTCATCCGCATAGCGAATGAAGTGAATCCCCGTTTCTTCCAGCGTGGAGAGTAAGGAGTCAACTGTGATATTCCACAGAAAAGGAGATAACACTCCTCCTTGCGGACACCTCTCGTGACCCTACGTCTAACCCTCGCATGACCGGTCTGAATCCTGATTGCCCTCTTTCTCAACATGTTGTCCACCCATCTCAGAACCACCGGGTTGACCTCACTATATGTATATTAAATTTTCCAAGATATGTATATTAAATTTTCCAAGATAGTGCATAAATTTTCTATTCTCGCTTTATCACTTTTATGTTTGTTAGAGCAGAGCACTCAGTTTGCTTATGCAGGCGTTGCATTGTAACAAGTTTTAGTTTGCACTTTTGTCTTAAAGATCTATACGAAAACATTAATTGTACATTTTTCTTTAAAATCTGAATAAGTGCAGAGTAAAGTGCATTACACTAGAATATAAATAAAGAATATATATTGCAATAAGCTTAAGTGGTAAGTTGAATTAACGAAGTTGTCAATTCAAATCATATTCAAGTGATGTCTTTGCAGTATAAGATTTTCTGGAAATGATAAGACAACGGTGCACCTGAAAGACACGTTGCATGAAAATGTGATATTTTGTCACATATTGCGTACACATGAACGCATTCAGGTTTCGCGTGAGTCCTCTGTACCCACTATTTTTCCACTATTTTCAATACGCCTACATCAGAGAAGTTCTATTGCAATAAGGACTAGACTAATTGAGTAAGCGAGTGTACATTTCCTTTTAAAGCTTTTTTAAAGCTCCTTCGGCTAATTGCAATAAGCCCAAAAATTATCAGGCTGATTAGAAAATGTGGGATAGTTTTCCAATTTGCCTGACGCATTGCAGAATGAAGGCGACCATTGCAATAAGCCGGATTTTTCAATTTGCCTACGACATATACATCGTCTGCAATCAAATGCAACTTTCAAGTGTTTACATCGTAATTGCGAAATGTCCCATTAGGAATTACTTCGAGCGCTTCTGCAAAAATACTCTGGTAGCACTTTTGAAGCTTTTTTTGCATTAGGACGGGGTAACATTTTGTTGTTTACATATTTTTCCTCTTTTACATGCTATAGTAATTTTCCGAAAAACAAGCAAGAATAGAACACGCAAGGACATGTTTCTGTCACTTGTAAAGCGCCTCTCGAAGTGATAAGAATTAAGTTTTTTGTGCGGGTTAAAGTGTTGTTAAAAAAATATTCAGGTAAAATCAGGTTTATTCAGAACTTTTCGGTGAGTAATCGTTATGATAACGTTATTACATTAATTCAATCTCATAGCGTCAAATTAAAACAAATTGTAAAATAAAGAGCTAAGTAGAAAATGAGTAGAAAAAAGCTGGAATAAGTCAGAGGCACCTGAAGAGATTAGTTTCCAGACAAATCAGCAACTACAATTATCCGAAAACACATTCTGTTGGCATATATGTTGAATACAAGGATTCAGAAGATCTTGAACCTGAAAGATTAATAGAACCTGAAATTAATCAATCTGAAGACAGCCATAATAGTCCCAGTAAAAACAACGATGACATACGCCTGAATTTGAGAGACTGGTGTATTAACTATAAAATACGAAGAAATGCGTGCGATGAAATTTTAAGAATCCTGCGTAGTGCCTCCATCCACAAAAGCTCTTCTGGGAACTAAAAGTAAGCAAATTGAAATCATTCCCGTTAATCCGGGTCATTATTTTCATTATTATTTCATGTAACCAGCCCTCGTCTAGGAAATTTCGTAGCTGGTTTACTTTATTTAAACAACGGGCACGAAGTCTTTGCCGCGGACAACGCAAGCAAGGATATGATCTAAAACACAATAAATTTTGAACAACAATTCATGCACTTTAATTCAAATTATGACCTTCTATCACCTATCCTGGATTAATAGTCTTATAAACTTAGCTAACCTACTTACTAAAATCTGTTATAGTTGAGGATGCTTCAGGATCTGCTTCTCCCTGCTGTGTGTTCCGGGCCCGGACATGTCGTGGCTTCCCTCGAAGGGCTCTTCGGTGCTCCGCTCCTGCTTGGCTATGACAGCTTAACTTTTGCTTCCTCGATTCGCTTAGCTCTAGGCTAAAAACACTCAAAATTTCCTTCTGGCGTGTAGACCTTACTTTCTTCATGTGTTGCGTGTACCTTGCTTTTTTTACACCTCGCGGGGAAACTTCTTCACATTGCCTCCATCCTTCACGGAACCCAAAAGAGGAAAAACCCCCACTTTCTCTGACTTTCCTTCTCCCTCTTCGCCTGCGGAAGCCACTGCACTCCGTTTTATGCATCTTGATCGCGTTGACCGCTCGACCTCACAGATGGCGCTGGTAATTTCTCTTGATTTTCAGCCGATTGTTTGTGTTAAAAATTGCACCTTTTAGATGTTTGACGACATGTCTCCTAACACAGCTTTCTCCTAGTGTTAACAATTCATTGTCTAATTCTGTTAATATATATATAAATACTCTAACACAGGATTACAAATTTCATTTGCTCATTCTCATATAACTAAATTCTACAATAGTAGCCTAAAAGGATGCCTTTATTGGACAAAATTATCAACTCTACTACCTCGCCTTTACATCTAGCGGTAAGTAAATTGGAAAAATTCATGTAAAAAATTATTACAATGATTGATCAATCCCCTTTCGCTGTTCGCAACTCCATCTAGGTGCACTTGGCAAAGTTAACGACTATTTATGGAAAAGGCTCTAACATTATTGAGTCCATGCAGCCACCGCATGTGTTTCTTTAATCTAATACATTCAGAATCGTCATGGCTTTCACCTCAAATCATCAAATACTTGCGAGATAGACCAGACACGGCAAGAGGAAATCGACCTTGTTACAACGGGTTGGAAAAATCACTGAATATGTTGAACCTGGAGCTGCAAGATACAGTCGATGTTATAGAAGTCGATATTAACATTGATAGTCTTCCAATTTTCAAAACTTCTGGACTAACGCTATGGCCTATACTGGGAGCTCTTTCTAATTGCTCTAATATTTATTTTTAATCGGCGCATACATTGGTGTTAAGAAGCCAGAAAAAGTAAATGAATTCCTCAAAAAATTTGTCGAAGAAATTCAGAATTTGAATATTCAAGGAATTGAAATCGGTGAAAAAAGTATTAAAGCAACATTAAGGGCTTTTATATGCGATACACCAGCCCGAGCTTTTGTTACTGGTACCGTCGGACATATTTCTGCTCATGGTTGTCCTAAATGCAAACAAAAAGGAGTAAAGAAAAATAAGCGCTTAGTTTACAGCACTTCGGTTGCTACTCTAAGGGCCGATTCCAATCCAGGTCTTCGTCTTCGTCTTCATCTCGTTATAACAATTTGTGACGTCAGACCGAGACGAGCATCAAGCATGCTCGTTCCAATTGGCTTGATTTTTGACATTTCGTTCATCTTTTCATGGTTAAGACTAATGTGCTCATTAGGCAGAAATTGATAGAATTACACATTATTTTTGCTTCGAGTCATTTGATTTTAATTATGAAAGCTATTAGCTTATGGTAAATCAAAAATAATACAAAATAATATGCGTTTTCTTGAATAAAACCTATTCATAATTTGCATGAAGTCTACTAAAAAGTTGACTTGATGAAGTGTTATACAAACTAGCCAAGCTCCAAGTTGTCTCGGTCTGACGTCACAAATTGTTATAACGAGACGAAGACGAAGACCAAGACTTGGATTGGAATCGGCCCTAAGGACTGACAGTGATTTCGAAAATAGGAGTGACAATTAATATCAAAATGGTTAGCCAGTTCCCTTTAGATGCAATGCATATAATTGATTTAGGTGTTGGGAAAAAGATTTTAAATTATATTTAGGGTGGTAAGCATCATTTTAGAAAACTGACAAAGTGTGAAAAGGATAACCTAAATATCAGATTTCTCTCAATAAGAGCTTTTATTCCTAAAGAATTTGGTAGAAAGCCAAGACGTTTTGACGAAATGTGTAGATGGAAAGCATCAGAGTTCCACCGATTTCTTCTATACACCGGTGTTGTTTTGTTTAAGAATGTTCTCAATTATGTTTTCTACTCACACTTTTTACTACTTCATACTGGCTATAGATTGATTTCATCCTCTTCAAGTGTCATGCAAATTTGGATTGCGTGCAAGATATGCTCCAAACCTTTGTGCATAACTTTCAATTCATTTATGGAGAAGATAAAATTAGTTTTGATGTTCACAATTTGCTACATTTTTCGGAATGTTAAGAGAATATGGAAATTTTGATAGTCTTTCAGCCTATAGATTCGAAAACTTTTTACCGATTTTAAAGAAAGATTGTCGCAAGGGTACTACAATTTTACAACAAGTCTACAATAGAACATCAGAAAGGAATACATTAACGAGAAGAAAATCTGCTAAAAGTGATCTGGGGAAGTTATCAAATAGAAAAATAAATGTAAATTCTTCACCTTTATATACAATTTATTATTTCGACCAATTTTACCTGTACCTAATAACTGTTGCTATGTTAAACCATTGATCCCTATAAAAGTTAAAGGATTTTTTAAAAACTCCGCTGGCGAGGAAATCATTACGGGATGCAGATTCCTAGAGTTAGATAATTTTTTTTACCGAACCCGTGGAATCAGCTGATGCTTTAGGAATAGCATTTGTATCTAATCTTCATTCAGGTGAAGAAGAATTTCCAGTTCGTAGGCTAGCAAGAAAATGTTCCGGAATGGGGGTCGGTAATATACCGTCATTGATATATATCGAAAAGTTCAGTACAAGCACCGCTGAAGTGACACCCTTGCCTTGCAGTATATAATTTTTCTTGCTAGCAACACAGGGAGCTGATTCTTCCATATATATCAACAAATGTAAGTGTTGAGTCTATGAGAGGCTAAACCAAAGAAAGAGTTGCCGGCCGGGTCAAATGATAAGACCAGTGATATGGTTTTTAAAAACATTTTATTAAAAGAAATAAACGCATAAAATTCCAAAGAAATACAAACTAAAATTCAATAAAAATTAAATTAAAAAGAGTGAATAATACAAACTAAAAAATTCAAAATAAAATAATAACAAAAAATAAATCCAAAATAAAAAATCCAAAAAAATTCCAGCGAGGAGAACTCACTATGGTCGTCCTGTAATGAAGAAAGAGACAGAACGATTAGTGTGGATTTAAAAATACGGATTACTGAAACCAGCACCAACATTCCGAAAACGGAATGAATTGTCAGAAAATGGACAAACACTAAATGCTGAGGACGGATGAGGATAGCCGCCCGGAAGATGTTAAAAACACTTGAAACAAAAAAAAGGCAAATTTCGCCTTAGGATCATTTCATTAGTCTAATAATCTGAATTTATTTACTGTTCTTTTCATTGCTATCGATTGCATTTTTTCTAGTAACTTAGTAACGTTAGAATTGTAAGAGCATAGTAGTTAATCTGAACCAGTCAGTTGCTGTTTTGTATCGATCACGATCGGTTTGCACTTAAAAACGTGAATTTATTAAAGATTTTTGCTTTGTTCTTTATGTTGTTTGTCGGATTCCTTTATCAACTCGAATTATTTTCGACACCTACTCTCTAAATTCGCTGAATACTTCTTAAGCCGAACTGTAACGATGTGGAACGGATTACCATCTTCTGTTTTCCTCATTGACTATAGGCCGTAATTATTTAAGCACTGACTTATTGTACACTGACCCTTCCGCCCAACATCCTAATCCCTTTTCCTCATCCCAAATTTCCTTTCCGTCAAAGCTGTATGTGGCATCATATGGTAACCCGTAGCTTTGGCTGCACCGTAAGAAAAGGACATCATCCACAGCGGAAGACATGAATATATGTATGCTTTAGTGTGCCACACTGTTTCTTACTGAAAAGGTGTTCTCGGAAGTTATTCACGAAATACTCAACAAAAGCGGAGAAACCATGCTTAAGTCTTCTCTTTGAAGCAAAATTTTTATGCCAAACTGGAAAAAATTCTGGCTCAAGCACAAGTTAATTGGAGACCTGCCAGAGGTATTAATTTTACTTTTCTAATCAATTGAACAGAATTTTTTACTGTTTGGCCCGGTTTAAAATTCAACAATTCAGGGAAAATGACACAAACGTTCATTAAAAATACTACAAAAATAAGATAATGAAGTTCAAATTAACACTTACCTTCGTCCGTTTCATAAGTTTTCATTTCAAATTCTTCCACGCAAACGTTTTTCATATTCTTATTAATATATATAAATATAATTTACCACTTTATTATTTTTCTAATTTCAACCTAGTGTAAACTAAGGATAACTAATTCTGGCTCTTTGGTACTTGGTCAGATAAATTGAAACTGTACCTTTTAAAAACTTCCAACACTAAAAAAGAAAAAACTTTAAATTTTCCATTTTTCTTGAAAGAAAAAAAACAATTATGTAAAAAACTAGTAGCACTTTGATAGTACAGTTCTGTATTTATACTGCTAGGAACTAGTAAGCAGGAATACAATGCAAGTAAAATTTATATTATCGCGTTTATCATTTTAAAATTTTAACATATATCACATACAGGGATTTCCGTTCGATCAGTCCTCAGAAAAGAGTTTCGCAAAATTGTTCATGAAAGGAACATAAAGAAGATTATAACAATACTTATAGCAAACAGCTTTTGCGAAGAAGCTTATAACGTCTCTAATTAATTGTCATAAAAATAAACAAAACAAAGGAGAGCAAAACACACCTGCAGAAGGTAATAAACCGAAAAAAACCGAAATCATTTAAAGTACTCTGTATGCCCCGGGTATTTCTAAAAAAGTTGACAACTATATCAGGAAAAACTCGAAACTCCTGAAGGCTCGCACATAGGGGAAATCTACCAATTTAACTTTATACATTCACACAAACAAACGAGGGAAGATGCCAAACGGCAATCGTAAGAAGTCGTATTCTTTTCTCGAGTTTATTTTATCTTTCTATCTGTCAAACAGTTTGTAAATAGCAGAGTTCTGCAAAATTACTAAAAGAATTACACAATATTTTGAGTGTTGAAAGTATTTAATTACTTCAATACTTCAAATACATCTTATCGAATTTAAATTTAAATAAAGTTCTAGGTATCAGGAGCGGCTTAACCTCATTAGCCTGGCTTGCTTGGAAAAGCAATGTAAGGTTGCCGATATAGTTTATATCCACCAGCTCCTCAACGCTAGCATTGACTCTGTAGAGCTTCGGAACAGGGTAGCCTTCAGGGTTAATGATCGCAATTTGAGAGGCGTCTCCCTTTTGCATGTTAACTTTTCTAGAACTAACTACGGTAAGCAATAAGCATGAGCCTATTAAGCGCGTGTGCAGTGGTTAATCGCATTGGGGAACACTTTGACTTGAATGCGTCTAAGACTGTTTAGGAATTACTAAGTTACGACAAAGCGGCTTTTCATTCCTATACCTGTGTCGAGACTAAATATACTGAGAACTAAATATATTGAGAATATCACAAGTACTTATATACTATGTTACAATTTCTAGTACGAATTACAAGCTAAATGAAAAATGCAAAGCTTTACAAATGTTGTGAAAAGTGTTGCCACATTACTCCCCCTCCAGTGCTAAAGATACCGCTCCGGAATTTTGACTTGTCTTCCTCTTCTTGTCACATTTGGTTCCGTTGTGAGGGGGTTTTGAATTGAACTGTTGTTGGTTGTTGAGTAGAATAGCCGGCTTGAGTCTATCAACAGAAATTGTTTTTTGCTGTCCGTTAATTAGCAGGGTGAAATGCTTTGAAGTTTTCGACATTACTAAGTAGGGTCCTTCATATGGATGCTGTAAAGGGCGTTTTACAGAATCCGTCCGAACAAATACATGGGTACAGTTCGGCAAGTCCTTGTGAATGAAGACTTTTTGTGTACCATGCCGTG
>QYTT01078505.1:0-13300 GCA_006980735.1 Dasypogon diadema | reverse complement strand
CGTTTTCTTACGAAACGGTTTTTCTGTTACGAAACGTTTACTTAGCTGAACCCTGTGTCTAGTAGATAAAAAATTGTGGCTGTCTTTTTAAATTTAAAAATTTTTTTGCCTCTTCCTCGAAAGCAAACCTTGAAATTACCACATTTCAGGCAAGAATGTCTAGTGTAGACGCAGGACAAACGTTTTCTTATGTAACGTTTAATCTGCAAAATCTGTTGACAAATTGCTTAAATGTTTAAAAAATGTTTCGTAACAGAAAAACATGTAAACGTTTTGTAAGAAAATGTAACAATTTGTAGAAGCAAAACGTGGCGAAATGCAAAAAATTCAAATGTCGGCATAACATTTTTGCTATCGTTTTTAAAACGTCGTTGGTCAACACATCGCCGCCGAAATACGCGAACTGGGCCCTGTTTTCTCTTAACAGGACACACACTTTAAGGCATTCCAAGACTTAATCTGCAGAAAAATTGAAGTCCTTGACGAAATACGATTCTAACGACTGACAACCTGGGAAATAATTCAAAAAAGTGACATCCAACAAAAACAGCAATCTGAATGCAGTTTCGAATGAACGCCAAAACAAACCCTTTCATGAAAAATGTCAGATATGTCAATATCAACAGTATTAACCCTGAGCAATCATCGAAAAGGCGGCCTTACAACGGTTCTTACATCTAAATTAAGTGCAGTCACTGCAATGCAGAAATAAATCAGAAGATCGGTTAGTTGAGTGCCCTAAGACTCTCCACTAACTAGACCCCTGTAGGGCTTTGTTCCATGCCAGCTCAATTTTACCTGCGACTAAAATAATTATCCAATGTCTTAAGAGGCAATTGAAAAGGCCGCTCAATCCGTCGCTCTAAATGGACGAAGTACTTGTGGTGCCTGGTAGAAGCGATGGATTTCTTTATCAATACACTTCTTTTTCTGACAAGAGAAAATGCCATTCAAATGATTCGCAGCTGATAACTTTTTGAGTTTCTGAGAAAGTCGATCCCAACATAAACCAAAAACCAGAACACTTCTCGACGCCGTCAAGTTTAAATAGCTCCTCAATCCCGCAGGAACAGTCAGTAGGCCATTCCTATGAATTTTAAAATTTTATTCCAAAAAGGTGCCTGGGCTTATTGGGCCAAAATTTTTTTTGGTGCCGAACGAAAGCAGAGTATGACGAAAAAATCGCATTCACCTGATTCGTATCTGGAAAAAAAAGTGCTTTCCGAAAAAGCTGGTGGAAGCTATTGTTACTTGAAGGAAATATAGGGAAGGGCGTATTAGGGAAAATGAGGGAGAATTGGACGGCTTTGCAAAATACATACCCAACTGAGTTCATGTGGTAAAATTCTTTACATTCATCCTTTTCTTTATAAAATAGTTACTATCTTTCTCTATTACGTCTTTAATAAATATTTTAATAACGTCTCTTTTTCGTTTCTCGATTTGCACATTTGTTTTGCATACCCCTAACTTCAAATACGTATCTTTTACTAATTTTGTAGAGAAATTGGCTTTGTAAATTTGTCTTGAACATCAAGTATTCCCCCCCTCCCATCTTTTTATCATGTAATGGTCTCAAATAAATCTACTTAATCATTAGTATCTTCAAGTTTTATACTTATAGACGTCATAAATAAAAATCTCCAAGAAATACAAAAGTTGTTGTTTTTTTTTTTTGCTATTTTGTCAAGAGTTACACCTAAAATTAAGTGGAAACTTTCGTTCTAAAACTATCAAAATAAGAATTCAATGCGACTCTTTCCGCAACAGTTAAAAAAGTTTACTTATTAGTTTGTTTGTTCTTTATACATATCTGGAGAATCTCATTAGAGGACCTTTTATAACTCCACTCTGTAGGTACATTTATCTTTACACTTAAGAGAGAAAGAAGAGCTGAGAGTTGAAGGGTTGTTCTTTTCACACCTAGATTTACTGGAATTTTCAGTTTTCTCTTAACAACAATTTTAACCTTAACGAAAGATATTTTACATAAGATATAAACATTTATACTTAACGGTAATTTTTATAAATAGTGTCTTTCTGTTTATATAATGCGTGTATAGTAAGGAATTTCTCTTTCTAAATTTGGTTAATGTAAATACAATATATATGTATATAGAATTCAGGTCTTTTATGTTTCGCGTTAAATAGATTCTTCTCTTACAATAGCTCCATTCTGAGAACCTAGATTGATTTCCATGTCCAACTATATCGAGACTCTCAATCTAAACGTACTTCATAAAATGTGGCATTGACAAACACAGTTGTATCCAGCTAACAGTTTTAAAAGATTTAAATACTTACGTAACCTTAAAACGAATCTAAATCTAGAAACACAGTTCTGTTAACGTTTTTATTTAGACAGCCGATACCTGAGCATCCTCGTCATCTAGAAAAAGATAAAAAAAACAACGTGCCTATTAGAAAAGGGACGGCAAACTATGTATCTTTTACAATTATTATTATATAAATTGGGTATGCCAGTCTAAAATAGATAGATATATCTTGACAAAATAAATTACATATATAATATGTATAGAATAGGGGGAAGGAGGGTGCAAATTTGTCATTTCTGAGGGAGGAAAGAATTTATGTTTTTAAGGGAGTTAAATTGGTTTTTATGTCGAACATTGACGTGGTGGAGAATTATCATAGACTTGAAGTTTCTTTGGTCGCATATTTTGTTCAAAGAAAAATCAAACGAAGAAAGAACAAAACCTTTGGCCTTTGGATTTCGGTTAAGTGTGTGTATTTATACAAATTTTTATTAGTGTCTAGATGCATAAAAAATTAAATGACAGCATAACAGGCGTCACCGGGTGTATACTAAAATCCTTACGTTCCCCGCTTACGGACTTCAGAAAAGAAAACTCACTTACCGTCTTCATCTCCAGGTTCTGGATGATAATAGCCACTAGCTACTGAGGATGTAACACCTTCGTGACTATGTGCCCGTCCTAAACGATGTAAACGTGCCATTTGTGCTGCAACACTATACGCAGGAGGATGCCTGGGTCCCTTGGGTGGTGGCGGGGCCATTAATCCATGTCCTGATAAAAGAAATTAATTTAAGGTACCATCAAAAATTTTTTTTTAGAAATTTTTGAGGTTTGAAGAAAGCAGCGACATGCATCAATTGAAACATTTCATGATCACTTCTACAATTAATGCAAAATACACAAAAGAGTAGCACTGAACGACAACAACAAAACATTTAGTAAAGGTCACATCATTGGAAGCTACTGCACAAAATTTTGAAAATAATATTACTGCAATTGAGAAAATAAGAAGTCTTTCCATGGAAGCAGATGCTGTTTTTATTTTAATTTTTTGTTTTTGAAATAATAGATACATACCAGTACTTCGCGCTGTATGATATTGTACCGTTGTCTGACTAAGCTGTTGTGCATAAGCGCTGGCTGGATGCGGTGGCGGTGGCGTTGGAATTGGTGGATTTGTCTGAATATTAATGGATTGTTGAATATGTTGATATGGTATAGTGCGTTGTTGTAAGACTCCGACGGTAGCTGGATTTCCGATGACGCCACCACCACTACCCCCACCACATGTACTATTACCACCACCCCCAATTGTACAATTTAATATACCACCAGGATTACCACTAACACCAATATTAATTCCAGCAACAGGACTGCAAGGACCAATTATAAGGGTGTTTTGTGCCAGAAGCGTTTGACTATTGGTACTGTGATTTAATGGTGGCGGGAGTGGGGGAGGTTGTTGCTGCGATTGTTGTTGCTGCAACGGTGACTGCTGTTGATGAATACCATCTAGAGGTGTGTGCAATGTATGATGTGGGGGTAGTGGAGGAGGAGTTGTCGTTGATGCCGAAGATGATGATGATGGTGATGCCGAACACATATACAAGCCCGATGCTAATATGGTTTCGTTTATTTTGTTTTACAAGAGAAGCATATTTTCGGGCACCGTGCCATTGGATTAAGTAGTAGTTTGTAGATTGGTGTAGTTTTGATTGTGTTTAGTGTGCCAACGTTAATAATTTTTTTGTACACATTTAAACAGGCCAGATAGAGCGAACATAGAGAGAAAGAGATAAAAGAGAACATGAAAACTTCATATAATAGTTGTAGATTGTAGACATGAGGTTTGTATTCAAGTTGTAAGAAGATTTGAAGGTGAATAAGACCTAAAAACACGTAAGAAACCACAAACATAAATCTCACGTGAATTTCATGCTTTCAAATTGTGCTGTATAAGTGCTTATAACAACGAAACAAATCCTGTAGATGACGTACTTACATAAAAGTAGCGCTCCCAGCTTAAATCTTCTTACAATTTGGATACAAATAAGACAAATTTACGTACTACTTTTTTTGTGTATATACTTTCTTTTATTTAAATTTAAATTATAAGAGCAAAAGATAGACAAATAATTCTAAGAAGATGAAAATAAATAATAACAAATAAATCACTTACCATGTACAGCGGAATGGCGCCTCTGTTGCAATGTTGGTGAAGGAGAATTATGAACAATGGATGATGCTACGTGATAAAGACCACTACTACCTTCAGAGCAATTTGAATGAGTATCGGCCTGAACACAGGAGCCATGTCCACTATCGCTTGATGTGACCGATCCTGTGATTTTTTTATCGTGTTGTTTTTTTATTTATTCATTAAATTTTCTGACTGTGTGATATTTCGTTTATAATTAAGAGAAAAAACTTTTTCTAATTGCGCGTGTATGGATCATAAATGGTGTGGGATGAAAAAGTTGTTAAATTATGAAGATACAATTTAAGTTGATAAAAAAAAACAAAAAAAACAATCGTTTCAAAAACAGCATACACATCAAGTCTCATATCAAACACACAAACGAATTATATTATATGCAAAAGTGCAAAGTCAAGAGGTAATTGGTTGGTAGGAACGTTAAAAGGAGATAGAAAGAAACCCGTTATAGTTGAAGGTACAGCCTTATTTTTTGATTGAACACATGTTTTTTCTACTTCTTTTTAGTTGATTACAGTGCGAATACTTAAGAGGATTCAAAGATCAAAGGTCTCAGACAAAACTTGTCGACATTATCTTAAAAAAAGAGTAGCTCCATAGATATTACACCCTCCCATTTGCTCTGGCTCCTTTTGATCCCGGTCTAGGCTCTTAAAACAAATAAAAAAAACTTTTTGTGGAGGAGCGGAAGAACGTTTTCACTTATATCTGACAATCTTGAGTGGATGGATACCATTTCTGCTGTAACACTTTTAACGATTCTACCAACAAGGTGCTGTTCCACTTTTCAAAACGGTGCAATAAAGGACTTAAAAAACTCTTCAATCACTGCAAATGCAATCTTACAATACACACTCCAACAAAACTTTTTTTTTAAAAAGAATATTCCACTGAGACAAAGTGGAAGGAGAGGAAACAGCAAAACGAAAGAGAGATAGAAAACTTTTATACAGAAGATAAAATAATTCATGCATTATCTACTTACTTACCCGACGTTATTGTTTTCCGTAGAGGTAGATTGCTCAAAGACGTCACACTGCTACTTTCCACTGATAGATCAACAGATGGTAAAGGTGTTGGTGTATCGGAATGTGATCGCTCATGTACCGCCCTACCACCTCCACCTAAAATCAATAAAAGAATCTTTAATAAGCAACGGAAAAATACTAACACGAAATCATCTTCTCTCACCACCACTACTGTTAGATCCCATTCGTCTGTGTGCTCCAGGTGAGGGTGATGGACTAATTGAGGAGTGTAGAGGATGATGAAGATTATGGGGATGGCTTACCAATGGTAAAGGCATGCCCGGATGTCGTGGTTGATGTGGACGAGTTTTTGTTTGTTCCGCCAACGAAAGAATTTTTTTTACGGCTTGTGGTGAAGCCGTACCAAATTTTGGACCGGCAATTCCACCTTTTTTCCCTTCACTTGTTGAACTTGTACTGCTTGTGGTAGAGAGTGTTGGGGAAGGATGTCGTTTCCGTATCGTGACGGAACTTGGAGCTGAACCACCACCAATACTACCACTTCCACCTCCACTTGTGCTGGTACCACTGGGTTCGCATTCTAACGACAAAGAATGTAGCACATCCTCATCAGTTATCACCTGTTAATGGAAGATAAAACTCAAATGTCCTTTCCAGTCCCAAACACACTCACCTTCATATTATTCAGATATGCCTTTACCCGCCGAACCATCTGAGCTTCTTCGAACATTTTCTTTGGATTTGGTGCTGCCGTAGACTTTTTTCTTCTCTTAACAGTAGCTTGGCCATGTAGTGCGTATGGACCGGTCGAAACTGACATCTGGTTCAGGGCAACCATTGCTGAACTTGGGGGCTGCCCCTTGAACTCAAGCATCGTCAAAAGGTCATATGTTGAGCTACACATATGAGTGAGTATTCTGACCTCCTTGGCAATCATCCGCAGCTTTTCGAAATTGATCAAGTTTTCAACGCGTGTGTCATTACCCAGGTGAATGAAAGTAAGATCTTTCTTCACCACAGGATAGAATGGTATAATGGGATGCTGTGCAAGCAGTTCGGCTGATACTAGCTGTCGATACTTTGACATGTTCCTCGATGGATCCATTAGATCCTGGAGATCAGCGAAAAGTTTCTGATATTTTGTAGGCAACTTTTCCCAAGTCTGTCGTAAACGTGATACTGCCGCATGTCCCAGACCCGATACAATGGCGAACATTGAGTTGAAATTTCGGCATTCCTTACAGTGCCCTAAAAGAATCAACAAAGGTTGTTTTTGAAACTTAAAGGCACTTCCATCACAATCACTGGGACTTACTTGCAATTTTGATGAACTGCTTGATGATTTTCATCCTTCGAACCATATTGTGTTCACTGCAGACCTCTGACACTACCCAGAACATTTCCCTGTTAACAAGTTCGGCGAACTGCTTCAACATTGGAATTCCGTACTTTGACTTGAGCTCAAACAGATCGTCAACGTATTCGGTACTTTCGATTTGTCTAAATATGGCAAAATCTTGAAACGTCAGCTGAATGGCGACCTCGTTCGCATTCAACTGTAGAAAATGAACGATGGACTCGCGCACCAATTCCGGTGCCAAATCATCAGGTACCAAAGTTTCTGTTATGCCGTTGGTTTTCAGGTAATACCGTGAACACAGGCCGATGCGCTCTGCAAGGTTTTGTAGCTGTTCTGGTAAGCGTTTCTGTTTGATCATTCCGCCTTCACCAACGGAAACTTCGCATAATGAAAAATTCGAACTGGTCTCGTGTATGCCGAACTCTTGTAAGGCCAGCATAACAACCTCATGAGCGGTCGTTTCCTTGTTAATAAGCAGGTACTTGCATGTCTGGTCCGATTTGTATACCTTGAGAACGTGTTCTGGGTAGTCCGTAGCTCTGGTGTCCTCGTAGAATATCGTCGTCAGATCTGGATTGCTGTGGGAATGGTAGAGCTGACATGGTTGTTGCCCACTACCACTGATGGTCGTGTTATTGTTGTTACTACTACTAGTGTTATTGTTATTATTTAAGTTACTATTTGTACAACTACCAGTCGTTCCTAAGCCTACTGTTGCACTCGATGTTGTATGATGATTGTTAGCTGTAGAACCACCACTGGAGGAAGACTGATCCTCATCATTAGTGTCGACAGCTACATTCTTTGGTAACAGGTTCATTTTTATGAGCGCCTTTTGGATGCGCCGTTTTGGTCCAAGCGTCATGAAACCGCCTTTATGTGATGATGACGATGAGTTATTTGAGGATGCTGAAACCGATGAGATGTCTTTTTTGGCAGAGCTTAGCACATTCGAACTACTCAGGTCTTTATATGGGGACTGACAGCAGTCTACTTGATCTTGCGCCAATAGTTCAACAGTTGACAGTCTGGCTGCAGTTCGGTGATCCGCAACTGAGGTAGCTTGCAATTTGACGATGTCGCTGGCGCACAGGCGCCGTCGATTTTGTCTGGGACGAGGAGAGTTATTGTCCGGAGCTTGGAGCATCTCTTTAAACGCCAACAAATTACTTTTCACCGTAATGCTCAGGTGAGTAGAGCTGGTAAGAATTTCCATAGCGCGATTCAGAGTGACATGTTCAAAACTCTGGCCGTTCACTTCAAGTATCTGATCGCCACGTTTAAGGCCCACATCTTCTGGCTTCGTTTTCTTGTCAACTTTCGATATGAAAATTCCATAGCCGCCACGTTCGTATCCTCCGATTATCGTAAAATGGAGATCTTCATCGCGGGATGATCGCGTAAGAGTTACATTTCTTGTTCTAGCTTTAGCCGCACAGGCGATATGCAACAAACGCAGCTGACCCAACATGCTCTTCTTTTCCAGACCACTCTCAAACGTTTCCAGGAATTCCATCATTTCGGTATCTGTTTCAAAATCAGTGAAATGGTTATTCACCCACAGTAAAATCACTCTAGTGACACGATCACGAATCTCAGACGGTGTGGCAGTTGTCTGAAGAGGTGATGTGTCCCCATTTTCAAACCAATGCAGAAGTTGCTTTGCAACCTCCTTAGGGTTATCAATAAAAGTACGGTGGGTGAGTAAAAAGTCTTCTACGTAAGTTGGATCTGTCATTGAATTCTCTTCAATCAGCTGCAACATAAGACGATCCGGTGTTCCACGGATAACCACATGCCCTCTTCTTATTGTGGCCCCAGTTTCTGTGCCAATATGTCGAAGCTCTGTCACCATAACCACTCGTCCATCCTCTTCATGCCGTTTCGTATTCTCCTCTCCCTGATGCTGTATCCTGTAGTAGTCGGTTTGAGTGATACAAACGAACTGACAATCATCACACTTAGTACGCATAACACCACGATGGTATAGCTTATCCATTGTCGGTAATATACCGAAACTATCGCCAACTTGAAGTTCCTCCTTTTCGCCATTGCTATGCTCAATTTCTACATGTCCATTGATGAGGACGCTCCAAGAGTCGAGCTCTTCTCCATCGCTCATCACCATAGTTCCAGCCTTATCAACTACAGCAAATACCATCACAGAGCAGAGAGCACGCCTTACAGCTAGAGTCATATTTGTAAAAGCCTTGAGTGTTTGAGTAAAGTCAAGTAAAGTTTCAATGTCATCTTCAGTTCGTTCCGAGGGATCTTTTTCGAGGCACTCACGGACAGCATCCCGTACATTTAAACTCTACAAAAAAAATGCAGTGTAACTAAAAATCTCTTACCAAAAACTAAATAGACTTACGTCCATGCTCTCAGCAAGATCCTCCTCATCAGAGTCCACTACGGACTCCACTAAACCACTCAGGTCCACTTCGTCGGCATCTAGTGAAGAGCTGTGAACTGAAGTCATGGTGTCACTCCCACTATAGGCCGAACTAGTATCACTAGAATGGGAGCCTCTATTGCACTTTTGATAGAGTTCAGGCCGATTGCCAGGAAACTGTTTGTTTGAAAATATTAGAATGGCTAATTCACTGAAGTATGCAAAACTTACCCCTGTGGTATGCCGCAAATGATGCGGGTCCATGGCTAATCCTCCACTTAAGGGGCTTCTAAAATTTAAAATCTGCCCCGAACTACCCACTGTCGGTGTACTATTTCTATGCTGATGATAGTGAAAATTGTTGTTGGTTGCCGGATGTGATGGATGTCCTCCTGCATTGATCGATGTACCGGCTGTAGCCGATGGAGATGAAGTGATTTTATTGCAGCAAAATGCTGTTGAGGTTGCTGATGATGATGACGCCACGGAAGCAACACCTGGAGATGTTGTACCACTACCGCTATTACTTACCACAGAAGATGAATTTGTACAATTTGTTGCTGGTGGTAAACCAGCTGTATTGGCATTACAACTGCCCCCACCACTTGGATAATTTGTGCCAGCTAGTGGCGGTGGGTTGTGATAATACAAAGGATTTATAAGATTCGAAGACTGGGATACTTCAGGATAGTCAATCTGAAAGCAAAAAATTTCATTTCATCATTTTTGGAGCGAACTGGAAACTTGAATGAGATTTCAATGCAATCGTGATCGTGATAAAAATTAACCAACGAAGAGACACGGACCTAAATGTAGATAGAGACAATGTGATCTAGCATCCATTACAGCATACATCAGACTTACATGGTGATACGAAAAAACTTGTGTAAATAAAAGAACAACCAATATCACCAACTACTATCGTGATGGTAGATGAGTATAAGATTTACTGCAGTTTTTAGCATCAAAAGTAATCCCACACAGGTATGTGACAGAAGGTAGAGGAAGCAGGCTAAAGATTAGCTCTCGGAAAAATTAATAATTCACACAGGTTGATTAGCTACAAGGGACCTTATAGCTTTGCTCCAGACGTGACGGCAGGATTCCTTTTCAAGTTGTTGTACACAGCACTCTGCTTTTTAAAGGGTTTCTTTAATCAATGCTCACGGAAATTGTAGTGTGTGGGTCAGATGGGAGTGTAAGTCATGAGTAGTCACCACCCAAAACGCCTTTGAGTCAATCCATACATGAATACTTAACTAACAAGGAGAATACAGAAGGAATCTCAAGGCTTCAAAAATATATAAAGCGCCAGTCACATTGAGTTTCTAGGAAGTAGTGATACAGAAAGTTGGCGGAATTCTTTGTCTTCTTTAAAAATAAAGACTGAAATCTGGGCTGGACTACAAGCAAGCTACACCTGGATCTGAACATCTTAAAGGAATAATTTCCACGTGCCCTCGGAGCTGCTAAGTACGTAGGTATTTGAAATCAAAAACTCCTGTTCCTTGTCTAGTTTCATCACATCAAAAAAATAAAATTGAGAACATAATTAAATTTTTACGTCCTGCTGGTTCGACCTTTCACCTTTCGGTTAATGATATTATTGCTGTCCAAAACAGTTGGGGGGGGGGGGTAATGTAAAACCACCCGTGGAATGCACATATGTCACAAGTATATAGCTGTCATATGGACCTCATATATCTGGTGATGATAAAGGATCGGAAGGACAAGGAATTAACGGCGATGTCTATCAAAAGTTGTCTTACGTCACGTCATTTAGATACCGGACGCATTTCATACACCTACGAGTTTCCTTGCTCATTTACCAACGCGCAAATACCCTGGGCATTGATGTTGCTGGTGCTGTTACAATTGCTGTTACTGCTACAATTGCTGTTTCTGCTGCTTGAGTATCAGTTACAGGAAAGGCAATGAATAGATAATATAGAAGGGACGAGTGGGCCTGGAGGTTCATGTCATCCACAGAGGATATCCCACAGAATTTCTAGGTCAGGTTCCTAAGGTTAATAATTCTCCCCCTGATGGTTGTAATCTGGTGTGTAATCTGTCTAACTCTAATCAATTCTGTTGGGTAGCGTAGATGGTAGTAGAAAATACGCAAAATACATCCTCGATCCTATTATGTGTATAGGAATCACATCGAAAGCTCTCGTTGTTTTTGCCTTCAAACGTAGTCCCCACTTGCTTGCCATCAAGTATAGGTTGCCTTGCAAAGCCTCGCTCTTCTGAGGGGAAATTCAAGAATTAGGGAAAGAAAAAAATTCCAGAAAAAGTTTATTTTCTCATTATCAATCATTTTTGGTTTTATTACAACCCTCTTATAACTCCGAGCCAAATTAAAGATAAACCTATATCCAATTCCCTTCGTAATGAAAAGGTTTATATGCTACCATGAAGCCAAGTATAATTTAGATCCTCTCACACGCTCATGTAACCAATTTAATTGGAGGAATGAATTCCTTGAGCTTTTAGGATCACAAAGTTCTTTTGTCTGGAAGACATTTGCATAATCCCTTTAGAAGATTCCCAAATCCAATCAGTAAATCATTTTTTTTAAATTCAGGTAGCGAGTTGTAATTTGTAAAGCTAACAAGGAAAAAAGCCATAATTGGTTTCGATCATTGATATTATACCCTAGACGTAGGGAGGAAAAGAAAATGATGCACTTGTAGTTAATTGCCCGCGACAACTTATTCTTACATATTCGCAGTTGACCTTCAAATCTGCAGACAGTCCTATCTATCTATCCGCAACCTGTCGACGCATCCTTTAGCTTTAATTTGCCATTTCGTGAACATTCTATTGACCTGTAGTAAACGCTGTCCGCCATATTGGACCCGCCATTTTGAATCTCACAAATTTGACTCCAGATTCGAAATCAGTGACCTCCAAAAAACCATATGGAGTTATTTTGATTTGATCGAGAAACTCTTGAGAACATTTACGACCGTAAATCTGAAGTGTGTCGGCAAAATCTGTCGGTTAAGTCTGGAACGAAAGATTTCTAGCTGGGCTTGAAATTTTATCCAAATCAGTTTCTACCAACAAAAAGGCCGATCCATCTTTTTTATCGCAAAAAGCTGGAAACAGAGTCGATAGTGTGTGAACAATATCGGGTAAATCTGAAAACTGCTCCGACTTGACAGTTAAATCTGGGGTAAAAGTCTGTAGTGTGCGATTATATATCTTCAAAGCTTACAATTTTGAACACATGTTCGTCAGTCGCGATCAAGTCGTCAAACCACCGCATAGGTGACTTCCCACGTTTCCGAGTAGCCTTGGGGTTTCCATTTAAGACAACCTAGGACATGCTGTGGTTGTTCATTCTGGACAAGTCGTCTGAGAGCTTATTTTGTGGGGACCAAGCCCTGGTATGACGGTGGTAGTTTCCTTTAAAAGGGAAAGGAAAGGTTAAACAAAATTTTTCGAGGGAGCTATAAGCATGTCAAAAACTTTTCTGAAAGGAGTGTCATCTAAACTCTAAAATGACATCGAGATCCTATCACTAAATCCATATTACCTGAAACGGCACCGGAATGGTGATCAAAATTCGTGCAATTTTGTATCCAAGAAAGTCCTTGGATGGATCTCCAAATTGTGAGTAAGGGTCATTTTTTGGACTATCATCAGAGATGCAGTAATTGAACAGAAGCAAGAGGAGAACTTAACCCTGAGGCAGACCGTTGTCGATTTTTTTTTGTTTTCATTATCTCATTCCAGTACCAACTAACACCCGGAACAGCTTATTACTGAACATGCTATGGATCATATAAGATAAAGAGTTTTACATTGTGAATGGTTCAGCATCAATCACTGCATCCAGACGGTATCATAAGCAGTTGGTAGATCAATAAAATTCCTGCAAATGGCTTTAAGCAGAATCTGTGAAGGTTGTTAACGAAAGAATCTGATTAGAGAAACTTCTGCTCAGTGTAAAATCTGTTCGGGTTCCTTGTGTTTGCGCATGATCTTCTGCTTCACTTTTCTATCTTTACACACGATCTAAACCTGTCGTTACAGTATCTCCACACTCTATCTTAA
>QYTT01078499.1:0-11358 GCA_006980735.1 Dasypogon diadema | reverse complement strand
CAAAGGGGAACAGGTGTGCAGGACATGGACGAATTCAGCAGTGCAGGACCCAACAGATAAGTATCCTCTTCCTTTCTTTTTTTTCTTTTATATATTAATGGATGGTTTAAGAGCATACGAAGTGAAGTGAGTGTTAAGTTTTGCGAGTGAGCCTTTCCTGCCTCTGTGCTTTTGCATTTATATTTACTTATATTGTTCAATAGAGGACTATTGTGTACGATCGAAATATTGTGGTTTTTTTTTGCGTGTGCAACATAAACAGTCGAGTTCGCGGACTCTAGCATAAAAAAACCGCGTGGCACCCAACAAGTGTGGACCCTAATATAGTTAAACCCACCCCATCTCCATTGTTAGCTTCGGGCAGTTTACACATTGGAGGAAGTGCGTAACAATTCTAACTTTAAACTTATAACTACAAATCACCGAATATATATAATAAGAAAGAAAACTTCTAACACTGCAATGAAAACTTTTCATTGACCTTGAAGATTTATATTTGTATTTGCTAATTCCTCTACATAAGAAGGAAAAAGCAAGAAAACACAATTGCCCCTCCATTAACAAACATGACGATGCGAGTTTAATGTACATATTCTATGAATGAGAAGAGACAAAACGCACCAACTAAAAGCTTTATATCTGTTTTATTCCTATATAGTATCAATAATTAGATTGAAAGGGACAATATAAGTAGCCAAAAGACCAAAATTCAAGGAAAATCTAGCTTCAGAAATGAGAAAGAAATATATTTATAAGTCCATTAAGCAATTCATTCTATCAACGTGCTGATTCTAGTTTAGCTTATCATCGAGAATTACCCCGAGATATTTGGCCTCACTAGATAATGGTACCATTTCTCCGAAGAATGTGGGCTTTTTTATGCAACCCATCTTAGTCCTTCTGGTAAATGGGACTATTTTTTTTCTTGCAGGGATTCACTGACGTGTTGTACAAATTACAGAGCCTCTTGTGGTTTCTAGGACAGCGAGAGCTCAAACTTCCTCCTGATGGTAATCAAAAGGTCATCAGCATAACCTTGCGTTTTTATCGTTTGATTGTTTAGTTGCACTAGCCAGGTCGTCAACCAGCACGGACCATAGGAGGGGTGATAGAAAGCCAACGTGAGGGCACCCTCTGTTGACTCTTATTGCCAGTGTTTCACCAAGCAATTCGGTTTTAATCCTCCTTTTCGCAAGCATAGCTAGGATCCACCTACTACTAGTAGAATCCACGCCACGCTTGGCTAAGGGAGGCATAATCGACTCCGCGGAAGTATTACCAAATACACCTTCAGTGTCCAGAAAGGAAAAGAGGGCAATTTCCTTGTTGTCGATTGCCTTCGCTATGCCATCTGTAAAGGTTAGCAGAGCTAGTTCTGTGGATTTTCCTTTCTGATAGGCAAATTGCAATGGAGTGGATGCTCTATAAGCGCTCCGTCCCTTATATGCCTTTCCAGAATTTTCTCCATAGTCTTCAGGATGAATGAAGTTAGGCTAATGGGTCGATATGATTTCGGCTGAGCAATAAGTCTGCCTCCTACCTTAGGTATACCTATGCCCTGGGTATATAACTCCAGGCAAAACTAGCCCTAAAGACTGTTAGGAGGAAGGGCATAAGTTCGTCCACTCCTGTAAGGTTGAGATGAGCGAATTGCCCACCTACTGGGTATGAAAATTTTAGCAGCCGTCCTCCAGTCCTCCCTTTTGGGGCGATAACCGTCACCTAGATCGAGGCCGTCGGCTTCTGCTTCATTTTCGATCACAACAGATCCTGGAAAATGTGTCTGTGCAAAAAGCACCAAACTTTCTTTGCCAGTTGTTGTGTAGTTCCCGTCTGGTTTCTCCAACAGCCGGAGTGTGGCGGGAGATCCTCTAGAAATGACTCTGTGGATTCTTGCACTTGTAAGCAGCTCACTTATGTCCTCCGAGAATCTCCGCCAGGATCTTCTAAGCTCCCGATTATATTCGGTTAGTACTCATACCAGTTCGACGTGTGCTTATATTTGTTAAAAAGCCAGCGGGTTTTTGCCCTTAATTTGGCCGTTCCACCATGAGACATTCCTATTTGTCACCCTTTGCTTTAAGAGACAGCTTTCGTGATAAGCTGATACCACTGCCTGTTGAATTTCTTCAACGGCCGTTTCAATATCCTCTCTTGTTTTTATTGATTGTATAATTTCGTTGAGGCCTATCGATAGGCGGTCTATGTAAGCAAACCAATCAGTTTGTCTAGGTGAACGAAAATAAGTTTTCCCAGTTGAGCCACTTTCAATGTCAGATCGGATCTGACGATGATCCGGCATTAAGGGCTCATCTGAGACATGCCATTTGACTACCTTGGAGGCTAAGATATCAGTCCCTAGGATCAATTATAGTACCTCTTGCCGTAGGATGTTAGCAAAGGTGGGCTCATTGCCTTGGTTCAAAACGTGGAGCTTAGTCATGTTCCACTAGGTCCTGAACGGTCGCAAATGGTACACACTCACTATCTCCACGGAAATAAGCTGAGGCAATTACTGCTCTCATTTGCCCAGTTCAAACTGTAACATCTATGAGTGCCGCTGCGTGCAGAATTCTGGAATAGGTAGGAAGTTAATATTTTTATCGAACAAAATGGCGGCCCTTGGCCTACCGTTACTTTTGTCATATACTAACTTACCTGCAGTGGTTAGCCCTTTAATAGTGCCTTTGTGTATCCACGGCTCCTGAATCAGAGTTATGTTTAGCTGTTCAGCGGTGAACCTCCTGCTCAGTACCGATTTTGCGGCAAAGGCATGATGAAGATCCACCTGACCAAAACTAAGTTGCCTCATTTGGGGTTAGACAGGATTTTTCCTCCGCCTTCACTAGGCTTCTGCATGCTTTGCTGGTCGAGGGTCCCATGTTGTCTACAATGCCGCCAGGTCGAGGATCCTTCAGGGCCTCGGATTCCACGTGGTTTCGTTGTCGGGGCTTCTTTTTTCCCTTCAGCGGCTGCTGAACCACCTCCAGGATGCTCCCCTTTATTTGCATCTGGAGGATGCTGAGATCTTCTCAGTATTTTCTAACCATTTTCGGCTTTCAGTATTAGCACACACCATGGTTAGCCAAACTGGCTTTAACGATCTGCCTTGGAATTTGGGTCCAGCGCCCTCCGAAGACTTTTCAATTTCTCCCAGAATGGTGTCTTGGACCCTCTGAAGCTGCTCCTCGCTGCCGATTCCTACTTTGATCCCTTCCAAAGCCTCCTTGTAGGATACGGCTCGTGTACAAACCTTGTTCTTAGTTGGCTGCACAATTCATTCCCGGAACGGTTACTTTTGGCACACGCTATTGCCTTCTAGAATGAGGCCGGCTTCAGGAACTGTTGTAGAGCAACTGCGCACTACACACTCCACATTTATACCAGTTGGTCATCCTTCACAGGCTCCACCCTCGTTCTGGGGCTGCTGTGAGCATCATTCCGGAGGTCGTTCTTACTCCTTTGTCTTTATTATATTTAAATAAATCCATATAGATCGCACGAGTAGCGGAGAAAAAAACAGCCACCCGTGTCAAAGATCCGCATTACTACGTGAAGGATAAACTGAAACTGGAGGTCGCCTGGTATCCAGAGTTCGCATACTAACGACTAAACTCGCCCTTAGCGTATGCTGTTCCACCTTGACTTGGGTATGTCCATCTTAGTCTCACATCTCCGCTTTAACCTGTCTTGCATGGGTGACCTTGCCAGTGGTATTACTACCGCCGGCTTAGCTCTCCGCATCCTCGATGCACTCAGCCCCCTTCACCAAGCCAAGGTGTGGATACTTCGAAGGGGAAGCAAGAAGTAAGGAAAGAAGGAAAAAAGACAAAATGCAATCCATTAAGAGAAAGTTTAGTCATACCGAATAATAAAATTCCAATATGATTAAATTTTTCATTGTGCCTTGTGATTAATGAACACGTGGCAGTCACAGTGACAGTAACAGTGAGAGTCTCGTTGGTATATTAAAATGTTTTTTTACAAGTAAATCTGGGCAATCGACATATCGTAGAATAATATTATACAAGAATACTTCATCAGAACACAATCTACGCTTCTCAGGGTTCATGACTGATAGAAGGTTTAATCGTTCTTTATTCTAACCTTAGTCTGTAAAATTTAAATACAAGTTGATGAGTGAACCTCAGACTGATCAATATTGGTTGCACAAAAAGAATTCCATACTGAACTTGCATAATCTAAATGGCTACGAACTAGTGAGTTAAATAAGCTAATATACGATCGGGTCGTTTTGAATGATTCACATATACTATAAATTAATTCCAGCAACTTGAAAGCATTATTTACAATATTTACAATGTGGGACGAGAAAAATAGTTTTTCATTGAAAACCACATCCAGATCCTTAAATTAAGACACTGTTACATTAATTTTATAATTAAACTAATAATACAATCTGTGCTATATTGCTGCGAAAAGTTACGTTCAACGGCAGTTTGTTTTCATTACACCGAAGCTCAGTCTGCTTAAAATCATTTTGCAGCTCTAAACAATCGTTATTACTATATATAACTCGAAATAATTTAGCGTCATCTGCATATAAAAGCCATCTAGATTAAATATTCTCCTCCAGATGATTTATAACATTTAAAAAAATAAAAGGGTCGAGAATATTTCGCAGATCACGATCGCTTTCATTTTTTTTTAATTACAATGTTACGTTGAGTTTTAAGTTTATTTTTGCATCGTCCAAAACCTTTGTGAGTTAATAAAATGAAAAATAGATGGTACTTCCAAGTAATTTTGAATTCGATAGAACCATACAAGAGTACACATAAAAATTAAAATTAAATTTGCAGGCTATCCCAATAACTTTTTTTTTCATCAAAGTTTGGCAAATGATGCACCAAACGATTTAAGCATGTCCGTCCATCCGTCCGTCCGTCCGCCCGTCTGTATACACGATAACTCGACAACGAATTGAGCTATAAAGCTAAAATTTGGTATATGTTACTTTCAGAAAATTTGTAGACCTTGTTACGAATCTGAAAGAAGTTGGTTTAGTCTAAATTGTGCGCGTACTTGTGTTAACTCCTTACCTGAGCTTTTGATGCTGCGTGATTTTCCTTTCCAGGAAATGAATCATTCTGTCTGCTGCGGTTACGACGACGACCCTTCTTTCCATCCTTCTTCATCTCCTTATTATCCTTTCGGGAAGATGTTGACCCGTGAGGTGGAGTAGGAGCAAACTACACGGAATTTCTCTCCAGGAAAAAAAGATGGCGCTGGGTATCCTCGGAAGTTTCTATTATTTTGTATGGGTTTTGTACCTTAGATGTATCATCAACTTACCTCATATGTTGGGAATCCTTCACACAATCGCTGCTCTGGCTATTCCTATTTCTTCGCTGGATCTCCTAGGATGTAGTTTGAAGGAAAATTATAAAGAAAAAAAGAGGAAATATTGTACTCACCTTTGTGAACCTTGTGCGGGTGATCCACGTATAACCATAATACTTTGCTTCCTATGCCTTTTCTTTTAAGCCGTCTAGCCAACCCTATTTCGTTTATAATGACCTGATACTCACCTAGTTGTAAGGAAATACGAATCGTGTTGTCCTGAAGACCACTTGTTCACTACACACGACGATACAAACTACCGACTCGAAAATTATGGAAATAATAAAAAAAAAAAAAAAAATAGAAATAAAACAAAATTTGCAAAATAACGAACTCTTATAACCTCACGGAAATGTCAAAGTTAGAAATTGCAAATATTAAGTGTTCTTCATATGGTCCACGAATCAGGTGATAGTGATTGATACTTTAATGAACAATAAACACATATTTGGTAAAATAAACTATTTGTAATGAACAAATACTTACAAACATATGGACTTTAAAGTGCGTTAAGAAAAATTCAGAAACGACATATATTTGAACAAAGTGATGAATTAAAGTAGACATTTTTGTGACTTTTTATAAAGGATATCAATAGGGCATATAATGTTTTAACAAAAAATTAAATTTGTTTGTTTTTGTGGTCTAATAATCAAAAATGAAAATTAGACGAATTCGGACAGTTTCGGAAACCTAAAATCACGGAGAATATCCAAACCTATAAAAGCCCGGACTTTCATACCAATCGCTCTCTTTTTCCTGCTCTTCCGTTTCGAGTGGTTGCAATATGGTGATTCTGGAGTTGTGATAAAGTAAAGACAATCATTTTTTTGGAGATTAAGTGGTACAGTGCTAAAGCGGAAACTAATAAAGAAAAGAAAGGACAAAAGAAGTTAACGAGACAGCAAGAAAAAAAGGAAAGGATTAAAAAGACGCCCGAAAGAAGCTTACAAGGACGGACCAAGGGTTGGATGGTAGCACGAGAGGGATTGAAGAAAGGAGGCAGGCGGCTGGATCCATACGAAGAGAGTGGTCGGTTAAAAGGAAAAAAAATCAAGATAAGTACAAAAAAAATTATAGATTATGCTTTCTATTGTTTGAAAGTCGGTAAATCTGGTGAAATTTGAGGTTGGCTGGCGACAAGATTCTTTTTCTTGCTCATTCTAGTCCCTTATTGTTTTAAGCTATTTAAATTCCACTCGCACAAAGTGTTTCATTTTAGATTTTTACTGTGCTATTGAGTTAACAAACGAAAAGAAGTGAAATATATGATTTATAACGTCTAAGTTAAAACAGGTTTTGTGGAGAAAAATCACATGGCGCCCAAGTATACCTATTTTGTTCCACGGTAAGCGAACCACCCTGTCTCCCGAGCTTAGCGTATACGCAAAAATGGGTTGCGTAATAATCTGAGTTTGAAAATCGGACGAATCACTCCACTCCTTCGAAGGAGGATCAATAGGCCGCCATATTGAATTCTTGGATTATTGGACATAATTCGAAGGGGAAGCAACCTTCAACCTTCAACCTATCATATATGTAGAGTGAGTATCAAGTAATCAGCCTAAGGCTGATCACGTATTTTATACTGAGTTTCCTTTCTAGCCTAGAAGGCGCACTTCTCAGCAAGAACCAAGAATTATGTACCTATCTCCGCATTAAGCGTTCACACAATTCAAAAAATGTGTTAAGATTAGGCTCCCCGACAAGCATGCAAAACATATAACTGTTAGTAAGGTTAACCAAACAAAATAAAAATAAAAGATGTTAGTAATATTGACAAACAAGTAAATTATAGTAATAAAGTAATAAAGAGCCCCACAAAGAATCACAAGGCAAGAAAAAGACGACTCTTTAGCACGGTCTTGGGCAAATTCAAGTCGAAGTGTTCCCCAGCGCGATTAACTGCTAAACACACGCGGTTAATAGGCTCATGCTTGCCATAGTTAGTTCTGGAAGAATTAATATGCAAAAGGGGAACACTCCTCAAATTACGGATATTAGTCAAATTTAGTGAATAGCAAATCTAATGAATTTGCGCTATACAGTCTCAATGCGGTCAATGTGGGCAGCGTAGAAATGATTCCACACCTGAGACGCATACTCTAGTACTGATCTGACAAACGAATTGTATAAAGTCAAAGAAACCTTGCACGCGAGAAATAGTTCTTGAGGCAAATCTATAATCATATTCAACAGCAGCATGCCTCCGAACGAACGACATGACCTCACACTTATTTATGTTGAGCTCTAAGTGGTTGTGATCGCACCAGGAGAAGAAAGTATTCAAGTCTTCTTGAAGAGAAACGCAGTCATTAACATCATTAATGAAGGAGAATATCTTCATATCGTCAGCATAAATTAAAACTCTAGTGTGCTTCAAGAGCTGAGCAATGTCGTCAATGGAAAGGACAAAAATAAGAGGACCAAGATGGCTACCCTGAGGTACCCCAAGCGTAGCCTCTATGCCTCTAGATAGAGAACCACCAAAAAGCACCTCATAGTTTCTATCGGAGAGATACGAATGGAACCATTTTAACATTAAGGCGGGAAAATCAAGCCTCTGAAATTTCAGCATAATGACCGAATGTGACAATTTATCAAAAGCTTTACTGAAGTCTGTATAAATACAGTCAGTTTGCAGATTATTACTATGTTTACAAAATACATCTATGTTAATAAATCTGTACTTTGTATATACATTTTGTACACAAATGCATTGGCCCGTTCATTAGAGCGTCGCGTACCCTTATTAGAGATTTAACTAAGAAGCATGTGAAAGTAATATATTGTTTATAAGAACGTCTTCTTATGGGAATGTATCCTCCGGGGAAAGTATGGGAACAAATTTGATTTTAGAAAATTTTTCCGCTTACTAGAGCTGTCCGCAAGGAGAGCTTTTAGTTTATTTACAGTCATTTTGGCAAATATCATATTAACACTGTTGCACTTTTTCTATACTTCATATTATATTATATTTTTCCGCTCGGTTCCAGTTGAAAATTTTCTCCGGCATATGCTCTTCTTTATCTCTTAAAGATTCATGAAAATTATAAGTGAAATTTTGCAAAAATCCGTCTATTATTATAATATCTGCTAAAACGACTGGGGAGATGATCCGCAAAGTTATAATATCATCTTTAAATGCATCCTGTTTTTTTAGTTTTATATTCAGTATACTTCGAGATTTACAAATATGTAGGAGAAAGAACAGAATAGAGAACAGTGCCCTCTGCTTTTAAATTATTTAAAATTTGAAATTTTTAAATTAAGCTTGAAGAAACTTTAGTCACAAAGACGATTTTTTACATCCTAAATATAAATTCAAATTTCTCACACAATTGCCACTCTAAGAATAAGGTTTTACTTAAATGGTAATACCCTAATATTAATCCATTTTACAAACGTTATGTGCAAGATTTTGTGTAAAATGTCTAGTATGTAATTGTCTGGGTTTTTTTGAGCAACTGAATCATAAATTGCTTAAAAGAACGGCTGTAATCTATCGAGTGCAGGATTAACCAGAGTTAAGGAAAAAAGCGTAAAAGCCTTTAGTAATTGTAAATTTATTTTAATGTCGATTTTTCTGACATTCGTATTTATTTTAATTACTATGATGAGAAAAATCGTCTTTTAAAAAAGTCTTCATTCAAAGACCTTACAGCGGTATCAAATTTTATATGCACACTTAAGAGAATGATTCGCTTCAAAAGTTTTATTATAGAAAGAAATATTACGGCATGATATTTTGAGGAAGTTTGAATCCAAAATTTATATAAAATTCCACAAATGGTGATTTTATGTACACCTGTTAATCGCTAATATCAGGAGCACCAAATCTAGGATCATTTAGTGTGACCTCCTCGGAACATGATAGAAATTCATTCTGTGAAACAGATAATAGTGCCGTAAAATACATTAACCTCAGTCAACTAAGAGGTCAGAAAAAAAACGACTGATAAGTACTCCTGGTGATAGCTTTAATTCTTCTAATTTTGCAAGTAATATCTCCACTGCGTAGGTATAAAAGCCAAACGCATTAAGTCATTAGGCACCATTCGCCGAAATGAAGTCAGTCACGGTGATTCTTCTAAGTGTAATAGTGGTTCTCTGCTCTGGTCATTACATGACCAAGCAAGTCCGGTACGCGGATAAGGACTTTTTGGTTAAACAGAAGTTTGTCTTAGATATTTTGCAACATCTTCACCAGGAAGGCATCTACGCACACAAATATGACGAACACAAGAACTACAATATCCAGGATCACTATGGCGCATACAACAAGCCCGAGCACGTGCAAGAATTTGTGAATCACTATATCCACCATCCGGTTCCAGTGACAGAAGTTTTCAACATTTTCGATGAGCACCACATGGAATACGCAAAGGGGTTGGTTCACACTCTTTACCTAGCTAAAGACTACGAAACATACATGAAAACTGCAATCTGGGCTCGATTCCACTGCAACAAACGACTATTCCTCTATGCCTTCCATGTTGCCACGCTCGCTCGACCAGACATGCAAGGAATCGTCTTCCCTGCCATCTACGAAATATATCCAAACTACTTTTTCAATTCAGAAACAATTCAAAAAGCTCAGCATTACAAAATGCAAGGATTCCAGGGACTCAAGAAAATGGAAGATGTGTACACTGTGGCCATTCCGACAAACTACACCGGTGTTCACGGACATGTCAATCATGACAATATGCTCTCATACTTCACAGAAGATGTAGGCCTCAACGCTTTCTACTACTACTATAATCTGGACTATCCATACTGGACAAAAGGACGAGAAGAAGCTCCCTTGAAAAATGATTATCGTGGATCTTTCTACCTATATCTTCACATGCAGTTGCTTGCTCGTTACTACTTGGAACGCCTCTCCAATAACCTTGGTGAAATTGAAGAATTCAACATGTATTCCATGAATCATCCAGGATATCACACCGGACTACGATATTACAATGGAGTTCAGTTCCCCAACCGTGACAATGATTATTCCTTCTATAATACTGAAAATTACGAATTGATTGATCTTGCGCAATATTACGATGATCGCATCATGGAGTCCATTGATTTGGAACGCGTAATTAAAAAGGATCGTTCCGTTTATAAATTTGGCAAAGTCACTGAAGATATTGAGGTGCTCGGTAATTTGATTCAGGGCAACGAAGACAGCTACAACAAGAAGTACTATGGCAGCATCGACAAAATAATGCGCGAAATCATCAACGAAGGTATTCCTTATGGCAAATATGAGAAAGTTTTACCAGGTGTGCTCATGCACTACGAAACTTCAATGAGGGACCCAGCCTTCTATCAAATGTACAAACGAATTCTGAGGTACTACAGGCATTACATGAACCAAGTTCCACCATACACTGAACAAGACCTTGGTTTCGATGGTGTGAAAATCGAAGAAGTAGAAGTTGACAAATTGGTGACATACTACGATAAATATGATTCTGATATCACGAACGCTGTAGACGTTGAGCCATACAATGAAGCAGTTACAACTGATGTCGGTAAATTTGGATGGCTTGCGCGATACCAACAACAAAGCTTTGTAGTCAAGGCTCGCCAACACCGGCTCAATCATTTGCCTTTCACTGTTAAGGTTACGGTTAATTCCAACAAAGCTCAAAAAGCAGTCGTTAAGTACTTCCTTGGACCAAAATATGACAGTTATGGACACAAAATACATCTCGAGGACAACAGGGAAAACTTTGTTGAATTGGAACATTACCTCGTCGATTTAAATGCTGGAAAGAATGTATTGACTCGTAGCTCAGATGATTTCTCCTGGTTCATTAACGACAGGACTTCTTATTACGAACTCTACAAGAAACTCATGATGGCTACTAAGACCGAGAGCTACAAATTCCCTCTGGATATGAGCGAAGCCCATTGCGGATTCCCGAACCGACTTATGTTGCCTAAGGGTAAAAGGGGAGGTATGCCATTCCAACTATTTGTTATGGTTATGCCATA
>QYTT01078495.1:33921-46125 GCA_006980735.1 Dasypogon diadema | reverse complement strand
TATATATATATATATATATATATATATAAGCAAAGTTAAGTAACGTTGCATTAATGCAATGTCGGCTGTGTGACACTTTGCAGTTCGGAATTGACTGCTGGCCAATTGAGTGAATTTAAATTTGATTGTTTTTAGTTTCTCACTATGAACCCTTCTCTCAATAATTCCTTACCAAAAAGCGGTACATATACCAACTCGTATCCATATCATTCCGTGCGCAAACAATACACATACGCATAGAAGTTGTAGTCGACTGCAGAAAATGCATTTTTAAACAGGCCCATAATATAGAATAATTTTTGTAATCGTGATAGGTGAAGCTACGTAAAAAAAGACCTTTCTTAAATTATTTTCGAAAAAATACATTACGTAAATAGTTACCTACATACACATAGAACTTGCAAATGACTGCAAAAACTGAAATCTAGGCCAAGGCCCATACTATACAATAATAGAGGAAATAAGAAAAAGTTCCAATAAATTCATGTGTTGCGTACTTACCGGCGGCAACACCAAGTATGATAGATATTAATGTCATTTTTCAGTTAATTCCCATACAAATTAAACATTGTGACGTCATGGGAAAAGGATTATTCTCTGTTTCTTTTGATTTAATAGCTCCTTAAAAATCAATTTCAATCTATTTTGAGCCCACAGTAATTTATTTTCGCATAAGTCCAATTTAACTAAGTTATCCAAGGAACGCAACCAAAAAGTAAATTGAATTGAATTTGAATATTGCCGCAGGGTATAGCTTTTTCTTATAAAAAGCTCCTTTAAACGAAAGGGGAAAAATTGCCAGTATGAAAAAATTGCAGCATGGTCTAAAAAACTTCATATAAAAAAAGATGTTCGGTGGGAATACTGAGCTTTCTTTGCATCTGGGTTTGTGAGAGCAATCGGAACAAAAGATTAAATATCTCTGTTGTGATTTTCCGCTATTCATCGCTATACGGTGCTGTCAGTTATCGTCTCCTAAACAGTAAGTAACTCTTACATTGTTTTGTTTTGATCTCTCAAAAATGTACGAGGTGAAACCATACCATTGAGGGAAGAAAAGCCTGGAGACCTGTCTAACGCCAGAGCAAGGACATCATATCCATCTTTGCATCGACAGCTTTTTTTAGAGCTTACATCATTGACGGTTTGCCTACATCTTAAGCGATGTTTTTTAAAATTTCCGTATATTTCGTTTGCGGGGGAAGAAGGTGAATTCATTACGCCACAAAAAGTTTTTGCAGTCTCTTGGTCAAAACCTACAATACATCTTAGTTCGTAGGCTAATTCCAAAGATCTTCCCTCTCTGTTCCTTTATAGAAAGAATATTTACCCTCTAAGCAACGATAATTGTCGTATTGGTTTGTGTATCGCCTAAGTTTTGATTTTAATGAAGGAGAAGTGACAAAAGATAAATTCAAACCTGAAGTACTGGGAGTAGGAATATATTGTTCAGATTTTTCTTCTTTACATTGCGTAGAAATTATAAAAACAATGTTATTAAAATAATATTCAATCAAAATAAAGCTGACATTATAAAATTGGGAGGTTGGTCTGAAAATTATCATACTCAACACAAAATACAATACAATAACTCGAACCTACGCCACAGTAAACACATTTAAAACAAATATTGTAAGTATCTAAGAGATATTTTTCGATTTTCGACATGAGAAATATTTGTAATTTTTGCTTAGAGAAACAACGTGCTTATTAAGTATGAATCGGGTTCAGCATAATGCTTTGCAATATCATTCCTAATTTAGCATTAATTGAAATAGCCGGTTTACAAAGTTATCGTTTATCTTTATCAGTTCTCCGACCAGACCACCTATTGCTGTAGGGAAATTTAATAATGCCTGATCAGTGTGACAGTAACTAACCATCTTCAGTTTCAATAAGGCAAATGACAAATTGTGTAATATAGCATTGGCCTCGGTGTAACCTGATATGTGAGAGATAAACGGGTAGCTCACATCGCCCCTTCCCATCATTACCGACCTCGTTTCAGGCAACATCCTGTCTCATATATGACCGGGATAACTTTTGCCAGGAGTGAGTGGGTGGATCCGGATAAAATGAACAAATGAATGAATGTGCCCTATCTTGGCGTCACGTTCCTATACAACACTTCCCATAGGAGAGTAATGGGAACTGGGGGGAACCCTGGCAGGCAGAGTAAAATAGAGAAAAAGAAAAACACCCAATTGAATCTGTTTAGTGAAAGGGTGAAGGGGTTGGTCGATTGTTTTGGTAGAAAGACTAACGCGAGACCATTGAGGCGAGTGATTGATGCGGTCATTCAGTTAAATTCCGCATTGTAATTGAAATTCCCAAGCAGAATGTTATGGGCCACCCGGGTAGAGATGCTAGCTATAGTCATTTGTAAGGACGCCAATCGAGCTGGGTTTGCTATTCAATTCAGACAAATTTTGATCTTCCGATAAGATAACTCACCCCAGAACGGATTTACGCCAGATTTTGCTATTGATTGAATGTCGTCTTGATAACATCACGTTACAGAGGATGGTTCGGATCTGGCTTAATTGCATTTCGAGGTATGTATGGTAATGTAAAACTGAAGGGGATTATACATAGCTCACAACACACACTTTGGTATCCTGATTTATTCAGCATTTGAATCCTTGGGAAAGTAAATGCATCAGAATTACAAATTATTTTCCTACTTTAAAACACCTGCCAGTTGCAACGCCACATAATGTGGTGCACCCAAAATGGCTGGTTTTCAATTTTCCATGGCAACAATTTGCAACAAATATCCATTAATGTGCCAATTATTAGAAACTAACGTTAATAAAATGAACTTATTGGCTTCTAACGGCCAAACATTAGCGCATATTACCAACAATAATGAAATTATACGAGAAATTCAGAGCACAATTCGCATCTGGTGACCATTTACCCTCTTTCTTTCATAAATGCTGCAATGTCCAGTAATTGATGTCGGTTAGATATTTCGTGTTTATGTGCGGCAAGTTGGAAATTAATTTTGGGAGAGAACTTATTATAATTTTTAATGCTGATGTATTCAGGTGAGCCAAAAACATGTTGAAATTTGTAAAAGGTCATGCAATGATTTTTCTCTCGCCAAAATTGAAACAAAACAACCTTAAAATGTAAAAAAGTTGCAAATAGGCAGCATTTAATAAATTCAGGCTTGTTTCAGTTTGATATGCATGACGTCTATGTCGGACAGGATGGATGATACTCGGCTTGTGATGTCAATACGTCCTCGAAACGAAATCATTTTCCTCTTCGGTTTCCGACCCAAAAAGCTATTTATTTACTGTCCTAGTAGAATTGATAGTTTTTTTGAAACAAAAAATATTTTAGATTTTACAACCAGGAAATGATTTCATTTCTGGTTCGTATTTAAAAATGATATGGTAAACTAATTTAATAATAGGAATTTCGTCACATATTTGAAAAAAGCAAAACGACATACATTCTGAATTTCGAGACAATCGGGCAAAATTCATGGACTAATGCCTAGGCTTTTTTTGGACGAAATTCTAAACTTCACCGGCTCTGGACGCGGGAGGGCTCAATCGAAAGGGGATAGCCTGCTGAGTGCGTGTACAAGATTTGGGTGGGACAGACCGCGTACCTGCCAACCTAGGGCGATTTCAGTGAAGGCGTCCGCGTAAATGCCTGCGAGTGTGCAGTTTCGGTGTTTGGATCATATCTTGGGAGCTGGGGGCCGCTCCGCGGTGGGGGCGGTTTTTTCGGAACCTGTGAGGGCTGCCCCTTCGATTGGCACCGAAAACACGCCAAAAACAATTTCGAGGCAATCGGGCAAAATTCATGGGCCAATGCCTAGGCTTTTTTGGACGTAATTCTAAACTTCACCGGATCCATAAGCGGGAGGGCTCAATCGAAAGGGGATGGCCTGCTGAGTGCGTGTACAAAATTTGGGCGGCAAAGACCGCCTACTTGCGAACCTAGGGCGATTTCAGTGAAGGCCTCCGCGTAAACGCCTGCGAGTGTGCAGTTTCGGTTTTTGGTTCATATCTTGGGAGCTCGGGGCCGCTCCGCGGTGGAGGCGGTTTTTCGGAACCTCTGAGGGCTTCGCAATCTATCTTTGGCCGCGTTTAAGTTCATTTTCCATTTTTTCACTTTTCCACTTTTATAGATTAAAATTAACGTCGATGTATAACTGACAGCTGATATGTAGCCTATTTGTATTGGTGAACCTCACCCCCCGGTGAAATTTGTCAGGTTGGAACGTAAAAATGAATGTCTTAAGAGTAGTTAAGCCCAGCCTGGGTTGAAACTTAAATAAAAATGCAAACGACATTATTATGGCCACGCCCTTTCTATGGAATTTTGAAAGAATTTTAACGAATGTGAATTATGTGGGAGTTTTCAAGTTCAAGTGATTATCATAGGTCCCCTTATTTCTGAGAGAAAATGATTTTTGGAATAATCCGTTCTGGTTTGCTTTTGTGCTTTTCTATATTATACGACAGAAATTCTTGAAAATGGAAGTTTTGCTATCTCAAAATACCTAAAATCTAAATTATTGCCCGTAATTGAAGCAGCTAATGGTAGTAATCTAATTTTATAAATATCATCGTGTTTTGATTTCGACCCCATTCCTTAAACTTTAGAGCCTTCAAGTTATTGTTAAACTCATGTAATGCTAATTGATACCCGAAGCTTCTTAAATCTATTTTTATAAATTCTATCAGAAAAATGAATTGGAAATTAGGGAGTAAGAATTGAAGTGTAATGGGGGAAATAATAAATTGCACATAAATTACTGCCCAGGGGATTGTTATTATGTAAAATAGTCAGAGTATAAATTGCAACGAGTAATTATTTCCGTCGAAAACAAATTTGCCTTGTTTCTAATTAATTCCTTTGAAACGAAGCTTTTAATATCAGGTTGTGGTTTTATAACCACCTCATTTTTTTTTTTCAAAGTATCTTAGATAGGTAATTAAACTCGAAATAAAGCTAGGGATATATAATTTCTTGTAGAATAATTTTAAACATTGGCTTTGTAAATACGTTACGTATACCATAGTTGGTTTATATACTTTATAAATCTTTAGGGGCATTCTAGTGCAGTACGTGTATTTTTAGGTTTTATTTTGAAATTTTTTCAAGCAAGTTAAATAAGTTTTTAGATCGGATTTGTATGTATGTTTCAATTTATGTTTAGACTAAAATAGTACACAGTTAAAAAGCTAAATGACAGACAGACAGGACAAAGTGAACAGATTGGGGGCTGCTCAAGTGCCTGAATCAAAAGAGAAAAAGGGAGAAGCACAGGCATGGAGTGCAGGTGGTCTTGTTGCAGCATTTGTGCTTGCCAAGACTAATTGCGATGAGGATGGGTACAGGAGGAGACACTTTCGTGCCTTCCTTCACATACTTGCCTTTTCTGTGTACCTTTTGAGCGCCAAAGAGTATCTCCCATGTCACCTCCATGCTTTAATAGAGAGTTGAGAACGCTAAAGAACAGAAAGAGTAGGTTGTGGAAGACCTTTATCAGAACTAGAGACCCGTCAGACTATCAAAAGTTTATTGCGTGCCATCCATAATGAGTTCAAAGCTCTCTCTGCAGCTCTTTATGAGGAGTGTATTATCAATATTCGGGATAAACTTTATGGTGATCCACGCACCTTTTGTTCACATTAAGAGAAAAGCTGACAATTATCTTACAATTATGTCCTTAAATGGACATTCTAGCAGTAACACATATGACGTTTGCAATATGTTTGCCGCATTCGTCGAAAGAGCGTTCCATTCTTTCGAATTTGTACCGGATATTGACAATTTCATGCACATTAATGACCATCCAAATTTGATGGATATTCCTTCCTTCATTTTCAATGAAATCACTTTTGATCAGATCAACCAACTTGTTGTTTGTGGGTTCTCTTCGGGTTTTGACGGCGTACGGTGGTTAAATCTTGTTTCAAGGCTCTAGTTGATCCTCTGTGCATTCTTTTTCAAAAGTCGCGTAGTAGCGGATATTTTCCAAAAACTATAGAAAAACTCCTTCTCATACCTATTCATAAAAAAGGCAGTAGAAGCGATATTTATAATTACAGACCAATATCTAAATTGTCTTGTATACCCAAACTGTTAGAATCTATAGTTCATTCCCAATTATCCCAATTACCGTGAGAATACAGCAATTATACGATAAGTATGTCCCTGTTAAAACATGTTATGTTCGAAATCAGAGGTGTCCGTGGATAACCAAGGAGATTCACCATGCTATGACTGAACGTGATTTTCTTCTCAACCAGTTCAAAAGAACTCGAAATGTAGTTCTTTTAAACAAATATAATATATCCGTTCAGCTAAAAGAGCGTATATCTGCCAAAAGCTAGATGTTAATCAACCAGCAAAAAGGGTTTGGACGAACATTAGATCTCTGGGTATATATGGGCGTGATCAAAAGGCTGTTGACATTGATCCCAACTTATTGAATGCTTTCTTCGTGACGGCTGCTGTCAATTAACAACGGAGTAATACTGGTTCTCAATTAACTGACCATTGTCCTTTTAATGACCAAGTGGAAGGCTTCTCTTTCCGTTGCATTGACGCCCATGAACTTCTAATAGCTTTCAATTCCATTAAGTCATCTACAACGGGAGTTGATAAATTATCTCCGAGGTTCCTCAAACTTCTTTTACCAGCCTTGATCGGTCCTCTTCTTCACATATACAATAGTTGTCTCACTCGGTCTTATTTTCCAACTCAGTGGAAACGTGCACTTATTATTCCCATTCCGAAGAAAGCCCTCCCAGTGGATCCTTGTGATTATCGCCCAATCAGCATTCTTAATTTCCTTGCTAAAGTACTCGAAAAACTAATGTACGTGCAGGCAATGAGATACTTGGAGCAGGGGAAACTAATATCTACCTGGCGATCTGGATTTAGATCGGGACGGGGTTGTGAGTCAGCTCTGATTAAGGTCACATCTGATATCTGTGAAGCCCTTGACAATTATTCTTGGTGCAGGTATAATGACTTGGAGCTTACCATAAATAAGTGTGAGGTCAAGTCGTTCTTTAGAACGCACGACGCTATTACTTATGTCTACACACTCATTACACATTAGTTTCATTCTAAGCTTAAATTTGTTTCCCATATTAATTTCGTTATTTCTAGGGGTAATTCTATGCTGGGTTTCATTCAACGCTAGCCTAGGGAATTCTCTGATCATGGGGTTTCCTTAACATTATATAATTCGCTCGTCCGACCGCTTTATGAGTACGCATCCCAGATGAACGTGACGCATCTAGAAGTAGGATTTCGCCTTACTTTTGCGTCTCTAATGTCATCGGCGAAAGCCATCTGTTATCGCCTATCTAGAATCTCACGTTCGCAATGGTCGCGGAGCACGCGACGCTTATTAGACGTTCAAATTTTTCAGTTTGTTTCCAGTTTAATGCATTGTCTCTCCAATGACTGAACCACCAACGAAAAAACCAACCAAAATATATAAATCTCCTTCTTTCTCAAATACAGCTCAATTGTTTGTCTCGCTCGTGCTTTGGTCAACTTGTTCACGAAATTTGTAGGTGTTAGTTAAACCATTTGGGTGTACCATAGGGCGTCCTGCACTTTTTAAATAAAATTTCTATTGTCAAAACTATTTTACTAAAAGAACATTTAACTAAATTGTAAGCCTTTTAAAATTTCATTTAAAATATTATTATTTAAAATTTCTATGTGGAATTTAATTAGTTTTTCCTAAATTTGGTTACCATTATAGCGATATTATTTGCCGTAAATCTCAGAGCCTATCCACAACACACAGAAGGAGAGAAGAAAAGTAGATATAGACCATTATTGCAATTAAGTTCACACAAAATAATATTTATGCTCTGCAGTGCATCTTCTGCTACTTTTATTGCATTCCTAAAAAAAAAAACTCTTAGCTCGACAAAGTTCTCTCATAATTGCCAGAACAGCAAAATCTGAAAACCAGGACAAGTCTACCATTCCTACTTTTGTTGTGTACACAATATGAAGCGCACTTGCCATTCTGATGGGGTAGACTTTACCCGGGTGGTCGACGCCCGCCTGTCCTGCAGGCAAAGCAATCTTCTAGCAAGAAAATTTCCCAAAATCGTGAGTATATCAGTATGTCAGCGACAAGTTCAGAATTGCAATGTGGCCAGCCACAAACAAGAAATCCTTGCTATAATTGTAGGACTTGAATTAATTCATCTTTTTCACACTTCCGCAAATATGTACCCTATTCCAGTTAGGAGTTGGTTACATGCAATTAAGGACTCCCTAGCCATGGAAGAAGAGCTTTTTGCACATTGTTTAACTATATAACAGAGCAGGCAGCCCTTGTCGCCTTGTAAAGTACCCTGGCAAGTTGATTTTCCGGGCAAGAAAGTCAAGGCACAAAAAAACTCAGAAACAGCGGAGAGCTGCAGGTTACAATTCAAGTCTAGGGTGCATTCTGATAACGCTTGAGTACTGTATTTGTCGGGTATGCAGGCTTTTTTTTTCTAGAATGGGGCACAACTTACAATTATGAAATGGGGCTGCATCCAGAAATAAGTTTAAAACCTCGCTCCCCCCCTCATTCTCGCCAGAAAACGAACTTGACTAACGACTTTTATGTAGGTACTTCTAGGAGTATAATCAAATGCAATAATTGCTCACAGAGTAGTGTTCTAGCTGCCGGAGGGTGTTTTGGCAATATTACCTTTTCCCTTAGATTTCAGAGGAAATTTCGCTAGAACTAGGAGAAAGGCATTTTAATTAAGAAGGGCAATGAACTTTTGCTGCTCCTGGTAATATCCAAGTAGATAACTTTTTTCATTTACTTTGTTACGTAGCTACATATTTGAACTTATGGTTCGTTTACAACAGCCACCCCATTTCAGTTAAACTTTGGCCTACGGATAATTTTATAATTTACTGTCTGAAAAGTAGTGTAGAAGTGGGAACCTATCACTTGAATCCAGGTCTACCGAAAAGTTTTCAGTTTGTGAAGTCAAAGAAATTGCAAATAGCATTTGTAAGAAATGCCTTGTCTTCAGAGGCGGAGAACTCACGCAGTGCTTGGCTGACAGTTGCTTCAGTTTTAAATTTTTTCTCCTTCAAAAAATTATGCAGGGAGAGAAACATGTGATATTGGACGTTGCTAGGTCTGGAGAGTATGGTGGATGCGACAGAATTTCCCCGCCTAGCTCTGAGATTTTCTGACGCCAAAGCAGCATGCGGTTTGGCATTATCATGATGCAGTATGATGTGCTGCCTTTTTTCATTTGGTAAGGCATTGCCTAAGTTAAGCAGGGGACAACCCTATGATGAAACACAGCATCAGAAGAGAAAATCTGCTGACATACGCCTCAACCCACTCGGCCACCGGCGTGGGTATGTTAATATTGAACATCGCCGGCCTTTTTTATTTAAGTGCTTTGTTTAAATTTGCCATTTGCTGACACTATTTCTCCGAATTTGGCTTTTCATTAGATTTCAAAAGTTCGTAATGTATTGGTCCTTGGACGTCACATCATATACACAGCATTCTCTTATTTAGACTTAAGCTCAGTTTAGAGGTGGAGGGGGCAGGTTGTCTGACTCACAGAATGCTTTTTTCCTCACGATTTTTTCATTTAACTCCTGAGGCACCCACCCAGAATATTTATAGAACAATACTAGTTTCCGAATATGGTCCGAAATGATTGGTTGAGTTAAATTAAGCTTTAACGCAATTTTCGATTTTGTCAAAAAGGTATTTTGCTCAATTATGGTCTTGACAATATCGTCATCGATCAAAGATGGCCGCCCAGAGTGTGGCTTATCATTAAGGTCGAAATCACCTACTTCAAATTTTTTGAACCATCTCCTACATGTTCTACCCGAAACTGCATCTCCACTAAAGACTTTCACTAAATTGCGACACGCTTCTGTAGCATTTCTTCCTTATTGAAATTCGTATAAAATGTGTCGTAAATGAATTTAATAGCCATGAGATACCTTTGTTTCAGTTAATTTAGAAGAGCACATGTGTAGAAATGCAATAATAAAGAGAGACAGCCATACATGTCTCAAATGAACACGTGCATACGCATTGAAACCTGAAGAGGCATTATCGAACAGAACTTTCCAGTAAACGTAATATAATTCCAAACATGTAATTTATGCAATTTGTGAGGAAAGTAAATGGTTTTCCGCTAGCTTTACTGACTCTGATAGGTTAGGCACGTACAATACAGTATATGTAAATGCATGTATATATAGATCTGGGTTCATATACGAAAATCTGACACTTTTTAGATTCATCCGTATCCTTGTATGAAGTGTGGCTCGCTCGAGCACCACTGTTGACGAATTCAAGTACCACGTTTCAAGATTGGTCGAAGTCCAGATCCAGCTTGGTTATAAATAGAACTCCAAGCTAAACATGTGTATTCTACGTGAATACACGTGTATTCTACGTGAAGAAGTCCGGATAACCATGTGTATGTGATCAGGTGTAATTAAATATACCATACACGTGAATATGGTATAAATACCACGTGAAAATATAATTCCACAGCTGAGAGCAGCCGTCCTTGTTTATTACTCCCCAGAATAAAGCGAAAATAAAGGAAATTTGTTCGGACGGAAGTATCTAAGAGTACCTCCGGTTGGGCACTGGCTTAAGCATAATACTAGCGGCAATCTTTTGTTTACATTCAGCCTATTGCTTGATTGTGATTTTGTTGAAAACCCATTTTTGACATTTGTTCTCCTTTGTAACGACCCCGTGATTCTTCCACCGTATCGCGAAAGGTTTAACCTTCTTGGTATGTCTTTCTTGGGAAGACGTCGTAAGGTTGCCGATATAGTTTTTTATCCACCAGCTTTTGAACTCTAATATTTACTCACCGGGTCTATGTCTCCTTCAGGACTAATAGTCGCAACTTGAGGGGAGTCTCCAGTTTGCATATTAATTTTTCTAGAACTAATTATGGTAAGTACTAGCCTATTAATTGCACGTGTACAGCAGTCAATTGCGTCGCGGAACACATCGATTTGGATGTATCCAAAATTGTATTAAAAAATCGTCTTTTTCTGGTCCTGTGGGGTCCCCTATATGACATAACTGTAAGTCTCTTATGGCAACCCTATGAAGAAGTTGCCCAAATTGGCCCGTTTCCGAACCTGATCTTTCAATTTTAATTGAGTATCTCTGCACCAATATTCAAGACTGTAGATCAAAAGTCTTCTCGAGTTAGCAGACAGACAGACGGGCATCTATTAAACGATTTCTTTTCTTCTGCAATTAAAGGCAATATACAAGTAGTTTATTTCTGTTTATCATGATTTTATATCGCAAGCCTACAAAGAAGTTGTTCGATTTATTTTCGAACCTGATCTTTTAATTTTAATGAAGTATCTGTGAATCAAATTTCAAGTCTATGGTTCAAAGTGTTTTCCACCCATATTTGTTTGTATCATGGAAATGGTCAGACACTATTCATAAACGTTTGCTTAAGCTTCTAATTCCCTATATAAAAAAGGCGATCAGATTTTCGCTGTGGTCAGGTCATGCTGAATAGGTTGGTTTTATGGTTTAGTGAGAAAAGGATTTTATAGGGAAATCAAGCTGGAGTTGAAGAAAAGAAAAGCGCATGAAATGCTGTGCAAAATGGAGAGGTACTTTTAGAATTTTTTTATACTGAAATATAAAAGAGGGACGTCTAGTCGTCCTAGTTGTTTAGTTCGTAAAAGTTATCTATGAGTTCGTGGTTGGGATCTATACATTTCAGATAGAATATATATTCTAAACTCTTTTATGATATCCAGGATTTTCCTATACCCACACTTAGTCCCCGATGTGTACCATAAGTATACCGTCTCTGTGCATACAAAGAGATCCAGCGACAGCAGCTCCGGAAAAGTTTCTAGCGCAGCTGTAGATGCGATGCGAAAAGCGTCTGCAATTCCTACGCACGCCATCCTTTTTACTCTACTCAGTTGCCACCTTATGGTATCATGCCATGCCTTACCGCCATTGTATATATTCAGCGTGTTTGTCTCGGCAAGACACCCCACCATAATCCACACATTTTTCTTCTAGAATTTTAAATAGTTCATAAGAATTTGAATTTTTGAATTGACTAACATAAAACATGTACATATATATATTTCGTGAAAAATATGCTAGCACTTATTTTTGAGATGTAAATTTTCTGTTACAAAACTATC
>QYTT01078495.1:17194-33901 GCA_006980735.1 Dasypogon diadema | reverse complement strand
ACCCTATGAAGAAGTTGCCCAAATTGGCCCGTTTCCGAACCTGATCTTTCAATTTTAATTGAGTATCTCTGCACCAATATTCAAGACTGTAGATCAAAAGTCTTCTCGAGTTAGCAGACAGACAGACGGGCATCTATTAAACGATTTCTTTTCTTCTGTAATTAACGGTAATATACGAGTGGTTTATTTCTGTGTATCATGAATAGATTAGTTTTATGGTTTAGTGAGAAAAGGATTTTATAGGGAAATCAAGCTGGAGTTCAAGATATGTACTCCGTAGCGGATAACCTGTTTAATCTCATGTGTATATTAAAACTAAAATTATCTTTACTAAAAAGAAAAGTGCATACAAAGTTCTTTAAATTGCTTAAGAACTGGTACGAAAATACAAGATTTGCTGTGTAAAATGAAGAGGTACTTTTAGAATTTTTTGATAATGAAATATAAAAGAGGGACGTCTGGTCGTCCTAGCTGCTTAGTTCGTAAAAGTTATCTATGAGTTTGTAGTTGGGGACCTATATATATATATATATTCTAAACTCTTTTATGCTATCCAGGATTTTCCTATACCCACACTTAGTCCCCGATGTGTACCATAAGTATACCGTCTCTGTGCATACAAAGAGATCCAGCGACAGCAGCTCCGGAAAAGTTTCTAGCGCAGCTGTAGATGCGATGCGAAAAGCGTCTGCAATTCCTACGCACGCCATCCTTTTTACTCTACTCAGTTGCCACCTTATGGTATCATGCCATGCCTTACCGCCATTGTATATATTCAGCGTGTTTGTCTCGGCAAGACACCCCACCATAATCCACACATTTTTCTTCTAGAATTTTAAATAGTTCATAAGAATTTGAATTTTTGAATTGACTAACATAAAACATGTACATATATATATTTCGTGAAAAATATGCTAGCACTTATTTTTGAGATGTAAATTTTCTGTTACAAAACTATCCGGGTATAATATTGATGTAGATATTCTACTGTAGCTACATTTAGTAACGTACATAAAAGTTTCCTTGGACAGGATATTATAACTACAGAAACCGGTACACAGCCGTGGAGAAATGTTGTTCGTTAAATTCCATTTGCCATTTAAAATTTCCAATTAGGCTTAATGCAATTGTAATCAATTACATAGGCTTATTAACTGACGGCAGTAATAACAATTGCCGGTCGTTAAATGGGACATAATAGGATTGTATAGACCTTGGACAGCTTCAGGCTTACTCAGCTGTTGTGACTTTTCATCTTTATTATAGCTCCGCATATAGACCAATTAGTATGTACGCCTCGATGTACAGTGTACACATGTAAGCATACTTCAGTATACTCAACTCATGTTCTGTTTTCATATAATTTCCATGCCAAATTTTCAATCAATGCACTCCCTCGTAAACTTCCCAAATGCCTCCGGGGTACATGTTAAACGTCCTCCACTTATGCAGTGGCATTTAGAATAACAATAATTATCCTCCCAGTCCGTAATTGGTTTGCATTGTGGTGCATTCTCACCAAGAGATCCTTCGCCCCACTCAGAGCATACTGAAGAATCTCCCTTAAATTTGTAGGATAGGAAATTGAGCAGACGTGAGTGATGGAAATGGAAAGAAGGCTGAAGCTGAAGCTGAGGCTGAGGAGTTTTTGAGTGTCATGAAGGGCGAAGAATTCTCTAAAAGTAATTAATGGAAAATTCTTTAAGATCCACTTTCAGTGCTTCGACGAGTTTTTACATCAAGAAATTCTCACCAAATTTTTCGTGTGACTGCCATCAATATTATTTCTACCTCTTACCTTTGAAGTTGGTGATGGTGACTGACGTTAAGGCGACAATTACATGCTTTTTTGAATTATCGCGGTATAACGCAATTCCAACGTAGGAGAATCGATTTTAATTAAATTATAGTGATTAAGAGGACTTTTGCGTGTAATTAGAAGCTCATTTGATTGACTGCCTTCCAGCGTTTTATCCACTCGTATCTCCCGCAGTGCCGTCTGAGAGCTTTCTACGTTTTACCTCGCTAAGTTGTTATATCTTTCCTGTGGCAGAAATTTATTTTTTGTTTTAATTGGAATAGAGATAAAACTAGGAAATGGCATAAAAGCCTATTCAAAACCATATCGAAAAGATGAGGCAATATGATGCTTGAACAATTTTCAACCCTTTGCGAATCAATTCACGTTCAAGTGGTTTACATTTAGTTCAGCGCTTATTTGAAAAGGTACACTTTGAATCAATAATTTACATATAATGTTAATTAATGCTCTCTTGAATATACTTACTTACGTTTATCCATATTACCGGAGTAGACAAATGAGGCAAAAATTACCATCTACACTAATATAATATGAACGTAGTGTCTGTCTGTACATCCACTTAACATATTTTTCATAATATTTAAAAAGAGCGATATTCTAAGACGCGGTACACAATTTTCAGAAGTTTTGCCTGTATGTCTGTCTGTTGGTTTGAGAATCGTTGGTTTAACGAAACTTGACCGTGTTAAAGTCAAGTCCTGGGGAAATAACCTGCCCTTTGTTTTATCTCATTTCTTTGATAAATTGCTAACAGAGACTTCGCTACTCGCGCGGCATGGATCACGTTCCACAATCCTGTGCCGTTACTATAATAATTCATAATACCTTCCTGGCTACATACCTAGTATGTATGTCACTATGGACCTATTCCACCAAAAACTTTCTAACTTCTAACTTTGTATTTTTCATAAAAATCTAAACGTATAAATAAAATTCAAGAGTCTGGGTCTATTCGCTACTATATAGAATACCACCACAGAAGCAACTGGTTTTCGAATTTTTGTTTGTATATCTCACGTCTATCTACGTCCGGGATGAACTCAAAAACAGTTGAATACATAAAGATGCAACTGTTACAGATGTACACAGGGTTTATGTAGCAGACCAATCTGCATTTTACAGTAGTAGTAATAGTATCTCAGTACTAGTATCTCAGGTGTGTCTGGTAACTCGGAAAGTTTTTAACCTTCTGTAAAAGCAGAAATTTCACACTTTTCTACTCAAAAAACACAAAGGTCTTAGTTATCTAAAACGCACAGCTACACTCGCTACTATCTCCTAATTCTTTTTGGTCGATCCTCACATATCTTCTTTTACCTACATTATCTTTATTATTCTTTAACCCTAATAAACGTTAAAAGTCAGTTTACTTAATGTAGCTGCCGTCTCACCTCGTAATGAGTTCTGTTACCCATTTTCTATTTTGTTATAACCGATGACCCTCAAATGCTCTTATGGGTCTTTCTTCTGCTAAATGCTAATTCTCGAAGGGTTTTATGATCCTACATCTAATTATTGAGAAATCCTTTGGAATTATTACAATTGCTTACACGTGTAAACAGTTTTTTTCAACAAATGTTTGTTTACTTTCGAAACAAAAGACATTTGACGCACCGATACCAAATTTTTCTTGATTTTTACTTGAAAAATTTTACACCCAAGTAATTAAGGTTAAAGTTATTAATTAATGTTAAACTTTTGTACTCTAATATTTTCATAAGAAAGTAGCTGAATGTCACACACCCCCTCCCCCCTAAAACCTTTCCTTCACGAGTTACATCCCCTCAAAGATTTTTCGACTTTGAATGTTCCCTGAATGATTGCTCAAAACTTGTCAATCACCCTATGGATTCTGATTATTTGTGGTTTGGTTGAAAGCTATCTTGAGTATCTTTCTTTTGGTACCTCACTTGATGTTATCCACGAACTATTCTTGAAGAAATTATCAAAAAGGATCGAAAATTTTCGATTTTTTGCCTAGAATTTTGAAAAATAAATCCCTTTATTAAAAAAAAATTTTTACAGAATTTAATTTTATTATTGTTAAGCAATACCCCCGATATCGCCTTTCTTCCAGTCGTTAGGGGAGAGTTTTATGAGGCGGGAGGAGAGGGAGTTTATGTGGAACGATTTTTTTTATCAGCTCAGCTCAAGGAATCACATGGTATACCCCATGGTACCTTGATCTGAATCACCCTGTGTATCTTAAATTCGAAAGTTATCTACAAATTCATCTTCAAGAAACATTTAAATGCACTTTCATGGGTTTCGCGTAACAATATAAAATTAACTTAACCGTCAATTACAACTGTGGGTATCTGACAGTCCAGCGAAATTTCGAGCTCAATTTAAGGTCTTTATTTGAAATTAATTCGAACTCATGGCACCATCTGTTATTAGCTTAGGTATCCTAGCTTATTAAACTGCCCATAGAATTCAGATAGTGGTGTCATTTCCATCGGAGCATTGAATTAAAGAGGCCCGTTTTTACGTTTGGGGTTTTCGTCACCCGATCCTGTAAATTGGTAATTTTTCAAAGTGAAAAATAATTTGTGATTAGAATTTTTTTGGGCAATGTATGAGGTGTTTATTCTATTTTCGTTAGATAGCTTACAATCGCCATACTCGAAACATGGTTATGAATTTTTTGGAGCAAGCCGACAGCGATGATGAAAAAAGTTTAGGTCAGGCCAGTGATGAATGGGCAGATAATATGTCTGAACATTCAGAAGGTGATGAGAAGAATGAAGAGAATGGTGACAAGGAAAGTGGAGATGAGTATAAAAGCAGTTCCGATTCCGAGTCGGAAATGGATTTTAGCTTGATAAACGTCTTTTAATGAGAAGAGAACGTGGCAGGACAAAAACGAAATTAAGAAGCAAAAATCGCTAACGATGGAACATAAAGCTTTTAAGGAGATCTTCGGTTTAGAAGACACTTTCCCTCCAAAAATGGGGCCATGTTTTTGAATAGAATACTAGATGCGAAATAGATTCTGTATAATGACATTTTTGAATCGTTGACTAGATGATGAATCGTTATATTGTGATAACTAGATAAATAAATGTAATATATGTAAATAAATGTAAATAAATGGATACATCAATTGACAAATAGATAAATAAATTAGGAATTAAATTAAAAAAATATACATAAATACTTTATATTTTCTCATTTTTATAGATCGACTTCTGCATGACATGCAAGAGATTGTCCCTGGACCTATTGATGTTGCTGCTAATTGCAATACAACATAAGAATTCTGGGATCTTTTAATTCCTCAAAGTATTATTGATATCATTATGTGTGCACAATGCACAAGTTTGTATTTGCATCTTACAAAAGAACACATGTTCGAAAGCTATAAAATGCCTAAGATTCGCAAAGACATAAAATTGAGTATTGAGAAAATATTGTAATTCGATCTAGCTAATCTAAATCTGAATTGAATTCAATTGAAATTGAATTGAAGTTTGTTTTTAAAATATTATTTTTTAATTTTTCAATACAGTACAGTATAGTACAGTTCAAAATAAATACCTTGTCTGGAAGATCCACCAGAGAGTAGCTTTTCTTACAGTGTATCATTTCAACAGTATAACCTCGCCAGAATTTCTGAAAAAAAGTAAAAAAGCTTTTTTAGTCAAGAAGGTCGATTTTTCAAAAAAAAAAAAAAAAATTACTATATCTTTTCACTACACTATAGTTAAAAATCCGATGTAAAAACCATTTGAGTATCTTTTAGAAGTCCTGAAAAGTGACAAATTTTTTTCCAAGTCTAAATGAATTTTATATAAAAAAAATAGCGTAGGGTGTCGATTTTTTAATTATAACTTTTGATGTTATTGCTGCATACTTCTAAAGGGACTTTTGCCCTTTGTGCTCAGCTATTTTTAATTTATCCTAAATACGAACTCCTTTAAATGCCGGCTGTTTTATATTACATTTTAGCTTAAAGCCAGCCCTAGTATTTGACAGTCAATGTATTATGATATCATTTTCGTGATTTTGTTCTACATTTGTTTTCTTTAAGTCTTTCAACTAAAAGAAAATAAAGCCCTTTTCTCATTTCCTCTTTAACTTCTAGTCAACATAGTTAAAGTGCCAACGAAACATTTCTTTGTACCACCTGCCTTTTGTTGATTTGTAAGGATGCATATACATGAAGTTGTACATAAATACATTTTGAGCAAATGTCGTCAACAAGAAAAGAACTGAAGTGATGACAGTGCCAATGGTATGCGGCATTTTCAATCGAAGAGGAAGGCACGGAAAGCATAAAATTCTCATTTTAAGAAGACTTTACTTCCCAGGGCATTAGATGTAATCTTAAATGGCTTTCTATTACGATGAAAAGTTCGCTCTAAAAGCTTCTTATGTATATAAAAGTCTCCCAGGATTTCGTAGAGATGCTATTGAGGGCAGTGCCTTTAATGGGTTATTCGTAAAACGCTATTGACTTGCTTTTAATACTCTCACTTTCGGGTTGTAACTTCATAATAAAGGGTACAATTTTTGTGTAGGAAAAATAAGTAGAAAAAGAGATTGTCTTTAATGACAACTACAAAAGTATCTATCGAAATAAGCTTACTTAATATACTTTATAACAAATTAATGAATTCGAATGAAAAGGTTTATTGTTAAAATGTTACACTCCTAGAAATTTTATTACAATGTTAAGGAAAAATTATTATCCAAAATTTATATGAAGTTTAGCGTGAGGTTATGAAAACATCATAGCCCAGTTACGGACTTATTATTGAACACACTTCACATTTCACACATAAGATAAAACAGTGCATTTGGTATTGCAGCCGCGTTATTTTATCATCGTAATCGTACGTAAGTTAAATTTTCCTTTTTAGAAAGAATAAATTTAAGACGCACTATTCTTCTCCCGAAATTTTATATCAAGTTCTGTAACTAATCGTTGTTAAAGGGTGACTGTGAATGAGTTGGTCTCAGATTTTGGTCGTGTGTTTCGTAGTAATCCACAAGGATCAGTGCTAGTTCCGTTATTATTTGCTCTAAACATAAATGACATTCATGAAGTAATTAAATCTGTTAACTTTCATAATATACGCGGATGACCTACAACTCTACATCTTTGGCCCATTGGATCTAGTGAATGATTGCGTTGATTGACTAAATGAGGACATAGAGGGCATCTCCAGCTGGACTGTATCGAATGATCTTCAATTAAATGTTAGTAAAACTAAAGCCATTGTCATATATTAGTCTGATATTGACACTTTCAATCTTTCTCCTGCACTGATAGACGGATCGATCGTATTTAATGGAAACCTAATCTGGAATGGTCTATGGGGCCGTGAAAAAACTTGCGAGTTTCTCCATATTACACTCCTACCCCAATGGGTGCTATTCTAATAACATAGGTAGACCTAATTTCTTGTAAATTAGACTCTGTCTTTGGTTATGTGCGAGCAGTACATGCAGTGCATTCTCAGCGTAGAATCTGTCCCTTTCTTACATAAACTTATCCACTCTCAGAATCCAGCATGCTTGTATAGTAAACTGAAATTTTTGCCATTCTCAAGAACTAATAATTTAGTGACACCCAGATACACCTGCAGGCAATCTGAAAAAACTATTTTTTGTTCATGCTATTCGTCTTTGGAATCAACTCCCAATAGAAATTGAGGGCGGGTGTCGGGTTAAGGGAGGCAGTTACACGTTCCTATACTGTAGATCGTTCGCATTGTTCTTCCTTTTATATATATTTTATTCTTGTTCTTATTTCAACCCTTCCCCTCCCCTCCCCTTAGACCCATTTATCGCTTGAGTTTGCCCCATTGCGAAGTTGATTTCAAAAATCTAACAGAGTAAACTTCAAATTCAACTGTTGTGTGGAAAATAGTGCGCACAGGTATCAAAAGATTTTCAAAAGACGGTAAATTAAAAACAGAAAACACGTGGGCTCTGTAATAAGAGTTTCTGGGAAAAATTATCGAAGACTAAATTTGGCAACATTTTATGAACAAACTAAAATTTAAAGATTTTTTATCTCGCCACAAGGTGTGACAGTCATTGCAAAAGCTTTACCAGAAAATAAAATGGAATTACTGGACTACATATAGGCAAAAAAGAATGTAGTTGGCGATACAACCTTAAATGGGACAATTTCTGCATTTTATTGACTTTTATTTATTTTCCTTTTTTTTAGGAAGTAGTAAACATTAATTAATTTGAATTATTTTCTGCACAAAATGCTTTTCTGAAATTTAAAGGAATATTCATGGCCAGAAGTAATCCACAGCCATACTTATAAGATAGCCTTACCGTTGGAACGAAACACAACTGATTTTTTTTAACTGACACTTCGCTATTTCCATCTTCAAAATTTTGTTTTTAATGAAATTTCATTAAGTTGCAATTTTGATATGCAAATCGTTGTAATTACTATGAAAATTCATGCATGGATACAAAGAATGAGCTTCCTAAATTATTATGAGTAAGAAGTATCTAAGAATAAGTACAAAAATTTGGAAGAACCTAATAGAAAATGTGTTCATTACTTCATTAATGACAACATCAATGAATTGCAACACAAGGACATCTTTGGACGATTTTATGACTTATTCTCTCTGATGTGCTATTTTTTCAGTGATTCATTGATGAAAATGTAAGGGTAAAAATAATGTTAAATTTAAGTATTCATATTTTGTTGCCATTCTATTTTGTTTCTTTGTTTTCATGAGAAACTGAAAGCTTTCGCTCATGTCTGAGGAACAAACGCAATGAACAAGTAAACATAAATTTCTCAAGTACAATACATGCATTACCTTGTCATTAACATTCTCCGTTATCTGACCCTTTGCATTACTATGTAATTAATGCTGTCGACATCTATTATCTTTCGATGGAATTATTCATTATTATAGTGTTCATTAGTTGCTTGGTTATCTACTAGGAAAGCTTGTTATTTCCGTGTTTATGGGATTTGTGCAGTGATTTACAGGTTTAACACAACGGGTAGATGTTTATGTGGTTTTTTAGTACACCTACTTTATACACTTCTGAAAAATTGCTTGTAAAATAAGTACTTGAGGTTTTGTAGTACAGGCCCCTTGGCTTAATTTATAATTTGGAGAATTTTTAAGGTTGGTATGTTTAGTTCAACATTTCGTCTGCTGCATAATAGGTATTAGAATTGTATACAAATCTTATAAGACTTTACGTTAGTTGTATGTAGTAATCAAAGATCAGGATGGTGGAAAATTTCAAATAAACCTTATACAAGCGAATTTTGATAAGAAAGTTTTGACAAATTTATTAACATCCGTACATTAAATCCCCCTCTGTGGTGGGTAAAAGTAGATTTGATAGCACAGCCATATTAAGTGACCAAATTACAACCAGTACATGAACTCTTCGAATTGGCAACAGTCTGAAGATTTCAGTATAAAATCTATATGCGCCTTTATGAAAATATTCACCTGTGTTACAAATAAAACACGTTTCAATCTTCCGAAAGTAATAACGCCTCCACAGTCTTAAATTAGTGAGGAAACCTGAGATTAATAGCAAACATTTTGTTAAGATCAGCGGATGATAGGTTTTTGCTCACCAGTGGCAATGAAAATCGATTTTTACTCTCATTACTTTTTCCAATGGTAATGAAAAGGTAATGTTTGTGCTCACATATCCAGCTCTGGGCTTTGGGAGTGATGCGTCCATCGAGTTTTAATTTCAACAGTACCATTTTAGTTGCATTACAATAACAGGATATGGTTCCAATTTTACTTCCGAGTGATTAAGTAGTTGAGTAAAATAATTAAAATCGATAAAATTTGTTTTCTTTTTTGTTAATTTGGATGAAATCTTCCCTCAACAATAGAACACGCATTTCAACAATTTACAATGATTTTCGTCCTTAATTTCAAATGTGTTTAAGTTGTTGGTGTAGCAATCGGCAAATATTGAAAAGTAATAATATTACTGATGTGGAATAGAAGTGAAACATAATATGTTTACAATGCAAGAGATTACTGTTGTAATTATTGGAAATTGTAATGTAATAAATGAATAATTTCATTACCTCAAGCTTTTTACAATATCAGAAAGCCTCTAACCATCCCATTTCCTATTCCTTTTGAATATTCCGCTGCAAGAAGGTGCTATCGGGTACACTTTTGTTTCCTCGTTGAAAAATACTCTTATGATGTCTATACCCTCTTTATTTCCTATGAGGAAATGGTTTTACCTTAGCGAATGCTTTTCTGGAATCTTTCAAGTAGTTGATTACTATATTCTTGGGTTAAAGTGTAATTAATTTTTTTATATCCCCACTCAAAAGTAGTTTTCTAATAATTAATTGCACTAAAGCCAAGCTGTGTGCTAATCAAAATCACGAGAAGTGCTTAAGTTCACTACCGCTGGCCTGGTCTATATTACTTTATCAATACTCTTCAATGCTGTGAGAACTGCAGGAGGTGAAATAGTATCCCTTATGGGCAATTTTTCTCGCATTTGCTGGAGGGTAAGTGCCATTTTGCTAGCGTATGTGTACGATAAAAATTAATACAGAGCTACAGTATCATAAACAGCAATCGCCCTTGGCTATTTAGTGGCCATCACTATTGCTATCCTACCTGCTACCCATTCAAACTAAATCTAGTGGTATGTCATGGAACTGCTGAAGGAAATGTTTGAATCAACTTCATAGTGGAATATGGATGAAATCATAGGGGCATTCTGACCTGAATTGCCGCGTTTATTCTTTGCCACAGGAGGTGCTATTCAGTAACACACTTCAGTGTTGGTATTTAACGTTCATTTCATAGAAAGACGATATAAATGTCACATTTATGTGAATTGCTCAGTAACTGTAGGGGGAGATTTGTTCCCCCAGATATTACTTTTTCTTACATTTCTATAAGGAAGCTTAAATATTGCAATATATTTGGAATTTAAGTATATTTATATAAGCAATTCAAAAAAAATTTAATATTATTTGGGATCTTAAGTTTCTTATTTTGGTACAAGAACTTCCTAAGGAGCGGTAGTAATCAAAGATCGCATAAAATCTACAAAAAGTGGAAAAAGAAATTATCGCATTTTTTGATACCTTGAAATCATTATTTTTATATAATTAACTTAAAATTTTGAAACTTTCCTACTTCATTTCTAACATTTTTGTTGTCCGTGTACATAGTGCCAATTCTTTTTTTTTGTTTTTGAATCCGTTTTGATATGAATTTGGTTATATTCTCATAATTGCTATGCTATTCACTAAAAAAAAAACTACTTGTGGCCCTGGACTGATAGAATAGCTTCCTACGCTATGTGTTTTTTACCGATTCACTGAAATCCAAATAATGAACCAATGTCAATACTTAAATACGACTTTTTCGAGAACTTATTTTTCATATTTCCTAAAATTCAAAGTTCTGTTTTGTACTCAATCTCCATCGCATTTTCATAAAATTCTGTACAGTTGTTCTTTGATATGCTCAAATTAATTTTCATTAATAGAATTTTGAATTCTGAATTTAAAACAAAAATGTTACGTCACATTAAACATAAAAATGACACAAAAATCAGGGCTGTATGATATTTAAATATTTTTGTAATTAATTACAATTATAATTATCAGGAATTATAATTGAAATTTTACAATTACAATTCCCGGTAGTTATAATTATAATTGGCAATTACCAAAACTTTTTAATGTTTCTATTAGAGTTTTTCAATTAAAATACAATTGCTTTTGAATTTCTGATAGAATCCTTTAAAATTTTTCAAGTTTCATATATAAATGATTTATTTTAAAAACAGTAATTAGAAGACAAAGTCGTTGGTTTCATGCTGATTTATTTATGATTCTATAAACATGTGATTCGCTTTTAATAAAACCAATTTTTCGAAATTAGAGTCTGAAAGTGCTTGCCGTCGAGGGGCGTTAATAAGCCCAGCAAATGAAAACAGGCGTTCAACAGGCATTTGTTCTGAATTTGGGACTCTATTTTCTGTTTTTTCTCAGATGGTGGTGAACTTGAAGAACTCCGACTTTGTATTGAACAAGAAAGAGGTGATGATTTCCTTTTCCTATTGTATGATTTTTGACTGGGGCCGGAGTTAAATGTCGGATTACCCGAACACTTAACAACGAATGAACTAATCTTCCATATATAGTGTGCTAGCCAACAACGTTTGCTCTTCTCTTGCCATCATTTCGCTTTGCGCACTGCTTGAATTCCAAGAATTGAAAAATTCGAGGATCTGTTGAATACAGTTACAATTCCACAGAATTATAATTGAAATTTTGCAATTCTAATTCCAAGAATTGTAATTAAGAAGTTTCAACTATAATTCCATGGAATTGTATTTGTACTTGTAATTGTAATTGAAAACATACAGCTCTGACAAAAATTAACAAATTTTCGCTTCAACTTTTTCAAAATTGATATTTCAACAAGAAAATTAACAGTTTTTCGATATGCTAACAAGTTCTGAAGGGCGCTATATACATGTTTATTATAAAACATTTTTCCGGAAATTTTGGGCTTGAAGTGAGAAACTATCATGAAGCCGAAATTGTAATCCAAGTTAGGATACCATAAACTACTATAAAAGTGAAATTTTGTAAGGCAAAAGTATACAAAACAACCATCGATTATGTTAGTAGTATGTTTTGACGGTTTCTGTGACCTCCCAAACTCCCAAAAGCTTTTCAAAGCTCCCGTCTAAGGCTTTCCCCAAAAGTTTTACATGGAAGATGATACCTTCCGCCCGCCGTCTGATACTTGAGTATCATATGCTAAACACGGTCAGGTGTGTAAATTAACTAAAGCTAATCCACATAGCAACTTATCAGCATCAAGAAGAGAAAAGAAAACATGTACCTACCATGTGTTTAGCAGCCACATTTTTATTTTACCAAAACATTTTTATTTTGGAAAACATGTGGCGTTGAGCTTTTAAAAATACAGTGACTTGCGTAGATAAAGATACAACTGTATACACTAGCTTCTAAAACTATAAAAAGTAGGGCTGCTCAGCCCAATCGTATTTTTTACAAGGGCTTTAGTCTGTTTATCGTTTATCCCTTTACGGTAACCTCCGTAGGACATTCAAATCTTACCTTGTTTTCCATGCGACCTTAATTTTTAAGGCGATTTATGACTATCTGAATTACTGAACGGTTCCAAAAAGTAAGTTCTGGTATTTCTGGCCATAATTTCAACTTTCTCTCGTTAATATTTCACTAATTTGTCACTAGTATTGTAAGTACACATTACCTTTGATGCACCAAACCAAAATGAGCACGCAACGATTTAATAAAAATACGCAGTCGTCTCTTCACGAGCACGAGCATTGGTAGTGAGCATCTGAAGTGCTTCAAATTGTGCTCCTAAACGTACTGGACGTCCTTCGGGATAAATGTCGGACGTGCTGGGAATGTGCGTCAATGAGATGTCATCGGTTTTCGGGAAAATGTCCGTTGTCTGGGAATTACTTGAACGTAAATAGGATGCACTCAATCTGCAGGGCTTGCAAACCGCGACGCCGTGAAATGTGTCCCTAATCTGCACGTCGGGCACCGTGTTCCGGAGTCAGGCTTGAGCGTCAATGGAGTGTCGGCCTGCCGATAACAAGGAGAGGAGATACACGAATGTCCTTCAGTGTGTGCACGCTCAATCGCGGTCACGAATTATGGAGGCTGACTTAATACGCTGGCTGAAAAACTGGTGTACCCTGTTCGTTCCTCACACGTCCAATTGTGTGGCATGAAACTGCTCCGAACCGAACGCCGATCAACCTTCTGTTCCTGATTGTTAAAAGAAGGAGCAATTCCGCGGAAACTCTAAGACTCTTCTGTCCTCGAAGTAGATACTTTCTTTTTTAAAAATCTTCAAGAACCATATGATTCGAAATTTAAAATTTATTTTTATAAAAGAAATTGTCAGTAGGCTCTTAATCTAATTTTTTTTCCTAAGTCGATTAAAGTTCCTTTTTTGGAAGAAAAACAAAAGAAGCACTGACTGTCAAACAAAAACATTACAGTTTATTTTTCTATAGTAGATTTCCTTCCTAATGCCAAGTGGATTGAATTCGTAATACACTTAAGATGAGATTCCACGATTGATTTATACTAGACCCAGTTTGGTAATGATCAATAAAATTAATTTATTGGGGAAATAACACATCGATTGTTGTTTTATTTACATAAAATAAAAATGTACCACTAATGCTGCATTAATTATGGGCGCCCTTTTCAAAAGATTCTTTGCTGTATGTAGAAATTTGTGGAAGACTGTATATAGGCTCAAGTGCAGATAATCTTGTTTAAGTACATATATTTTCAGTTTTTCTTGATTAAATTTTTAGTTGTTCTCTTAATAAAGAGGTCAATTTACTTCATCCTTAAACACGAAAACATTAGCACTGACCTCTTTTTAGAATACGAAGTTATCTACGTACCCTTTATTACCTCAAGACTAGTGGTAGATCTCGTAATTAAATATTCACTAAAATCTTGTTTAAAATCACAAAATTTACATATATATCTTTCGAAATAGGATTAATTTCCATTGAAGACTCATTATGAAGGATTTATAAATTAATCGAAATTAAAGAAAGCATCTAAAAAGTTCATTACCTAATTACTTTCTCTCTATTCCCTCTTACCGGCACAAATACTTTAATACGATAAAATACACAGCTGTATATCCTTATCGTACTTTAAGGTTTAAACAGAATATTACGTGGCGGTAAGTGCTTATTGGAAATCGACAGTACTTAATTTGAAGGATTGCTTCAAATTACGCCGTCATATTAAATGAAACATCCAGATCATAATTTGGTATTCTTTGGAGCAGGACGTGATAAAATCGTTGGCCCAAATTCTAAAGGTAATGACTGCAATAAGTCATCGTTCAAAGGAATTTGAGCAAGACATGAATTCCATTATTCCTTGAAAAATCCAGAAAAATGAGAAAATTTAAGGGAGTCGAGACATAACAACGATGAAACAAGGGTCATAGACTGGGAGCTCCTTAAGATTCATCTAAGGATAATATTACTTCTTGGTAGAAGACGGTAACTCACCGGGATAATAAAGACGTTATGTAAAAATAAAGCAATTATGTGATATAAATTGTGTTTATTATCTCTGCTTAAACTTCATTTATCTTACTCAGTGGTATGAGTGAGGGCGGGCATTATCATGGAATGTAGAGGCTATGCGGCCATCATTTGTGTGAGTAAAACAGTCAAACTAGGGTTGAAAAGACGCTCCCATGGTATCAGAACAATATTCATTCAAAATTCTCGTGGTTCATCCCTTAACACACAATTTAATAAAAAGCTGCTCACCTGAATAACCGAAAGTTAATTTTCTGTTTAAAGAGGAAGAGGAGAAGCGAATTACACACCAACAATAAGAAGTTGTTGAAATTCTTCAGAAATTGGCTGAGGGTGACTTCCTATTTTTGTTCTTTGATAACAAGATAATGGTGAGGGGGAATGTCCTCAAGGTATAAAAAGAAATTTAAATTCTCAGGTAAAAATGCCATCAGCGGGAGTAGTTTATTTTTCACATTAATTTTATCGTCTAGGGAGCATCAGGAAATGGGAATTATTGAGAGCTATGTGAAAAACTTTGCGCCGTAGTTCTCATCTGTTTTTGTATTCCTGCAATGAGTGAACTTTTGTTTCTACGCTAGAAAATTAATTTACCACGTAAATTGAGATTTTCGGTTTAATTTTAAAATTTTCTCTCTTTTCATTATGGGAAACCGAAATAAACTGACAGGAAATCACAATTTACGACCACACTCTCAACTTCAGTTCATGGCTTGAAGTATCCAAGGTTTTGGTATGGTGAAATGAAACCTCAAATTTTAGTTTTGTAAACAAGTATGCATATTTTGTATGGTTTGGCGGTGTATAATAATTTATGGAAGTTTAAGGTAAAAAGGTATGCAAAACACACGGAAGACCGTATAAATGGCAAACCTGACTGACTGATCGATATGCCAAGCAAACGCTTAGCATTAATCACTGGCCCTATTATAACATTATCACAGGCAACAACTTAGAAAGAGTTTCACCCAAAATTTCACCCCTAAGTGGGTAAAAAAGGCTGACTATATTTTTATAGATGAAATGATATATCCACAAAAACGGAAACGGAAGGGTGAAGCTGAGACATATGCTAAGAGGTCTTATTAATGATCACCTCTTACCAAATTTAAACTCAAAAAGTTCATCTGAGAGGTGATGTTTACACTAGTCATTTCCAAGATTTTCTGCTTAAAATAGGTAACGGTGACTATACTGAATTGGATGGAAAGATTACTATACTGGTAGAACTATGCTCAGTCGTAACGACCTTCTGAGATTTCGTTGCCAGAATATATCCTGAAATTGGTCACAGTCAGAATAAGCACATGGAATGGTTCTTCAGCCTGCTACTCTGATCGCCAAAAAACGATCAGGCTACCGCTATTACTGACGTACTACTGAAATAGTTCGTAGGAGCAGAAATAGTAAATAAATCTATCAAATTTCTCAATACCCTCAAGCGACCTGTCCTGGGAAAACTTATCCTGAGAGTGGATGTACTAATGATGTTGCTGCAGAATTAGATGCACCGAAACTTTGTAATGGCATTAGGTTTAACGCTCTAATCACAATGTTATAGAGACCACAGTTTTGATCGGAAATCAGTTTGTGTGTCCTGATATCATTTAACTTTCCTTTTGAGGTTAAGAGATTGCAAATCTCATAGTTTGCTTTCCGATTACTAAGTTTCAAGAACAGATTACCTCAGAGTACAAGCTTGGGATTACACTTTGTAATTCCCCATCTGACGCACTTAATCTTCTATATAGATGGATCAAAAATAGAGAAGAATATTG
>QYTT01078495.1:0-17174 GCA_006980735.1 Dasypogon diadema | reverse complement strand
TAGAAAGAGTTTCACCCAAAATTTCACCCCTAAGGGGGTAAAAAAGGCTGACTATATTTTTACAGATGAAATGATATATCCACAAAAACGGAAACGGAAGGGTGAAGCTGAGACATATGCTAAGAGGTCTTATTAATGATCATCTATTACCAAATTTAAACTCAAAAAGTTCATCTGAGAGGTAATGTTTACACTAGTCATTTCCAAGATTTTCTGCTTAAAATAGGTACCGGTGACTATCCTGAATTGGATGGAAAGATTACTATACCGGTAGAACTATGCTCAGTCGTAACGACCTTTGAAGATTTGGTTGCCTGTATCCTGAAACTGGTCACAGTCAGAATAAACATATGGAATGGTTCTTCCAGCTTGTTGCTCTGATCTCTAAAGACGATCGGGCTACCGCTATTAATGACGTACTACTGAAATCGTTCGAAGGAGCAGAAATAGTAAATAAATCCGAAACTTTGTAATGGCATTAGGCTTAACGCTCTAATCACAATGTTATAGAGACCACAGTTTTGATCGGAAATCAGTTTGTGTGTCCTGATATCATTTAACTTCCCTTTTGAGGTTAAGAGATTGCAAATCTCATAGTTTGCTTTCCGATTACTAAGTTTCAAGAACAGATTACCTCAGAGTACAAGCTTGGGATTACACTTTGTAATTCCCCATCTGACGCACTTAATCTTCTATATAGATGGATCAAAAATAGAGAAGAATATTGCGACAGGCATCCTCTGTGAGGACCTAGGGTTGCGAATGGCATTGCATCTTGAAGAACATATCACTCCGTCTTCGGGGCGGAGGTCAAGCTCTATACTGGAAGCGTTAAGATATTTTCGGATTTTGCAACATGAGGATTATGATTGGCACAAATAGCCAGGCAGCTATCAAAGTCCTAATGAAACCCTTTGTACCATCTAAACTAGTAAGGGACTGCAAACGTGTTCTTAATGACCTGCCCCTGAACTATTTAAATATTCTATAGGTGCCGGGCTACTGTGACATATACCGCAACTAGAAAGTGGATGAGTTTTCGCTGGAGGGAGCTACCTCAGATACCCTATCATATTTAAGGGGGATGTCAACTAAATATCTACTTGGGCATATTGCAAACTGAACGAACAACCAACATCACCAACAATGGTGGTTTTCCAAGAACGATTAAGAAACTGTGGGACACACGGAATGCCAGTTTAACATCTAAGCTTCTATGATTAAATAAACCATCATTAGGATTGTTGGTTTCAATTCTGGTGGGACATAGTTTCCTAAATGCATACCAACACAGGATGATCGGTCGCTTTAGCGATGCTGATTGCAGGGGATACGACGATGAAACAGAGACTACATAATATCCTTGAACGGAGGAGCAATAGATCTAGAAGTGGCCTAAGTTCAAGGGATACTCGCGGTTCCACACCCTTTAAAAAAATTTATGTTCACACGACATATTTCAAATTCCCACGTGTATGAAGTCGTGGGTAATAACGAGAATATTATTAATATCACAAAAAACAGTCATTAATTTATGAATTTATATAATTTTTCCCTATATTTGAAATTATTTCCATAATTTTCCAATGCGTTTCCAACTGGAAAACATGCCGCGCCAAATTTTGCCACTGAACCATTTTTAATCTCTATTTATTCCTACGTAATGAGATTTAATTTAAATTCGGTTGCACCTAAATGGGTAGCTGTACTATAGATCAAATAAAGGGATACTTCCTTGAGATTCTGAAAAATTTTCCACATTTTTCAATTTGGCTTTCCATAGTTCTTCACCAGTTATTGAATCCTCAAATATTGTACATTTCCGAACACCCTGCATATTGCAGAGAGAACATCATTTTTTGAAATACTTTTCAAATTGAAATAATTACAATACATTGAGATATAATTAATTTTCTATAGAATATGCATACAACGCCCATTTACTTCCCTACGCCTTAAAATGGTTGATTTAGGGAAGTAAATGTGTTCCAATTGAGGTGACCCATTAGATTTCCACTAAACTACTTTTTCCACCAATACATTTTGGAAAAAGACTAGTTTGGTTTGGAACAAGACTAGGTTGGTTGTTCATGTGATAAGACACAGCTTTTAAAAGGAGCAAAAACACAATCCTAAAAGGCACAGTTTTTAAAAGGAGCAAAAAGAGTAAAATAGCCAAAACAGACGTAGGTAATCGTAAAACGCGCAAAAGGATAAGAATTTCTGGCACTAATTGCAGACCATGAATGACATTTAGTAAGAAGAAGATACTGGGGCCACTAATTTTGACTTATCCCTAAGTTTTTTGTTATTTTACACTAAAAGTTGTTTATGTTCGTTAAAACGGTCCTTTGATTTTGTCTAGAAGAGTCATGAACTATTAATTTACGACAATGCGACAATGAAACAAAAATAATAAACTACGCCATTCGTTGCCTTGTGAAAGAAAATTAAATTCGATGCTTACATTATACAACATCAGGCTTACGTGTTTAATAACAGCTACCTTATGTTTGTAAACACCTGCGGAAAATGTTGATATAAATATTAAATATAGTTTGTGTATATTTCATATCAGGAAAACGTACAAAGCACACATCTGTGAATTTCAAAACAAAATCACTCGTATTTCAGCCTCATAAAATTTTTTGTTGACAACTATGCCTACGTTAACACCGTAGTCAACTCTGATATAATCCTCTTTGCATCGTTTACACGGCATTTTGTTAACGTTTATGCATACTTAAGGGCCACTACTCTGTTAATATCGAATTTATGCACAATCACGAAATAATTTATTCTCTTTTAAATAATTTTATCCAATTACTTCTGTGACAAGTGCACTTGGATTAATTTTTTACAGTACTTGTTAACTACATACATAACTTTTTGCCCTCTCAAACTCTCCTACATTTTTGTACGATATATCTTTACTTCGGTTAAATTTATTTACAAGCAGTGTAATTATGTAACCAACTCAGGTCTAGGGGTTAGTTAGCTACATTTATTCAATTGCTGAAAATGAATTCCTGAAGTTTATATAGTTTTTTTGGCGATAAATAAGCGGGAACAATTCTACAATTCAACCTTAACTAACTCAAAAGCTAAACTCGAGGTACTTATGCCAGGCCTGCGGTATTTTCCGGAGTGTTAACTCCACGCTTTAGTTTCCTGGAACCTCTTGTTTTCTGCAGCTTTATTACGTTTTTGTTGCTTTCTATTGACACTTTCCTATTTTACTTTAATTCAATTCTTTTTCTTTAAATCTTCCATACTATGGATTTTTTACTTCCTCCTCTTACGGATCATACCAGAAAGAACTCCTACTCTCTTTTTCCGTCCGCATACCTTCTTTTTCAAGTCTCCACCAGAAGACAGAGAACTTTTGTGATTCTTTTAAAGCTTTAAGCAGCTTATGAACTCAAACCTAGATGTCATTTTAATTAATATTATTTTATAAATTTTTCTTTAGATTTTTATAATTAATGGTCTTTGTTTCCTTAGATAATTATGCATGCGACATTTAAATTATTTCATTTTCCTTAATTGATGTAAACTACAAAAGTAAATAGTTATTTTAAATTCCTTTTATAATTCATGAACTCCTACACTTTAATATCAATTAAGTATCCCTATTAGATATACAATAACTTCCTTATACAAAAGTTGAAAATTTTGATAATTGTCCATAGTTTAAAGAGCATCCCATAACAGAGTTGATGGAAGACGGTATGTGCGAATGAATTGGTAGTCTATAAACAAATCTTGCAGTATCATTGAAAGCAACAGTCAATTTTCTTAAACAAGAAGAATCATGCTTAGGAAAAACCAAACTCCCAAACGCAAAATGAGATAAAATCAATGATCTCACCAGCCTTAGACAAATATCTCGAGATAGAATATTTCCTAATAACTATAACTAGCGTAAGCCATCATAAACTTTCGGAATTACCAACGATACATGATCACAACATGTAAACTATTTATCATTATACCAATATTTTGATCCTTCTGAAAATAAGACAGAATTGTCACAGGTGATAATGAATCAGTATCAATTGTTTGTTTATAGATGGGAAGACAAGCTGATTTGGTTGCATTTAAACTTAGCAGATTACTTGGATATCGCCTGCGTACATAAGTATCTTGACGTTCTGGATTACAGATGGCAAGCACTTAATAAAAACGCAGAACAGAAGTGGGCCAAGTACAGTGCCCTGAGGTACACCCAACGCAAGTGGTAATGGAAAAGACATGTCGTTCTGCATTGCGACCACTAGCAATAAATTATGTGCTGATGACGAGAAGCCAAATTGTTCTTTAAGTTTACATATCAGCTTACCGTGATTAACAAAAAGGAAGGCCTTGGAGAAATCTAACAACACAAGAGCCACAAATTCGCCTCTATCTCGACTTTGAAGGATGTCATCTGATAAACAAGACCAGTTTCACAACAGTGCTTTGTTCGAAAACCAGACTGCTAAATGGACAGCAAATTACTGTGCTTCAAATAAACAGTAATTTGATTGGATATTATTTTTTCAACAACTTTACCTAAAAACTAAAGAAGACTAATAGGACTACAGTCACATAATTCGACTGTTGACCCTTTTTTGGATAATGCGATTACAATCGCGATTTTCCAAAGAGAAGGAAACCGTGAAGTAGTCAGAGCAACATTTTAATATGTCAACCATTACATTCAATATAAAAGGCAATATAACATTAAGGAACTTTGAACTAATATTATCACAACCAGTTGAAACTGATCCGATAGTGTTTCAGCCTTTATCACAAACATCCACACAATTAAAGGCAAAGCCATCCAAATTGAAACTCCCCTGATTAAAGCTCGATACAAACAAATTTGTGGTCTGAAAAAAAAGTGAAGTAATTGCTCATAGTATTGGGATCATAACTACACACAGCAACCCCCTTACCAAAAACTCCAGAACTTTTTAGATTGCGCCAACAATGTTTCGAAGGGTGAGCAATGGAATCGTGTAAAAAAAAGTTTCCCATATAAATAAGGGATACCCTATTGTATACATATAATAACAATACTCAAATTGCCAGTACCCAAGGATAACTAAAACAGCTTTTACAGCATTTTTTCTTGCTCAACGCTTTCAGTTTTAATAATTTAGATAAATTTTATAGGTAATCCTTTCCGAAGCCGAAGCCTTTCTAGGAACAATGAGAACAAAAATTCCCAGAACAATAAAAAAGAGATACATTTATGTCTGTTGGATATGGGTAAGTATCTAGGATGATGTTCTCCAGAAAATTTCAATATTTTCAAGAAAACGAACAAGATGGAAAGGCTTCCAGGAGAGTACCGTACTAGCTGAAGAGGTAAGATTGGTCTTCAGAAACAAAATATTTCACCTAGACAACGTGCCCTCACATTATGGGACAATTGTTAGGCATTCACTAAAAATAAGTTTTGAGTTTTGGATTGTTTTGTATGGACACGATAAAAATAGGTCTACTCTACAAAAATGGATATGAGGGACTAGTTGGGAACATGAATTCTGGAAGCAAAGGTGAAGGTTAAGGATGTTGTAGTCACCAATTTCCTGTCAAGAAGCATTAAATGTACTCTGCCTGGTTCAATATGGAGGACGTGTAGAGCAATTATGGTTGTTCCCAGTATTTTGAAAGCAGTTAAATGTATCTAATAATTATTTTAATAAACTACTAAAAACACATGCTTTTTATATCATACTAATTCTTCATAATTTTACCTCTTTTTGTTGTTCCGCAAATTTTTCATTTTATTGTTCATAAAAAGGGACGCAGAATAAAAGGTGGGCTTCGGGAGGGGTTCGTTATGAAAACTAAAAGAGGTAGGTAGATACATGTCCCCTACCAAATTAAAAAAAAAATTTATATGGTTTCCAAATTATACACGAAAAGTCCATGTTAGTTTCTAAAAAAAAAAATTATGGAGTTTTTTTCTTAAAATTGCCATAGAACATTCAAGTTAGTTTTTGTTTTGGTAAAAGAAAAAATGCAACATTATTTTTTGACACAATGGTGAAGTGTATTAAAATAAATGTTTTTAAATACAACAGGTGCACTGTTAAGCTATTTCGGGTAAAAAAAATCAAGTGCCTATCTAACTTACTTCGACCGCTATGACCAAAAATCCCTTACAACACGTAATTAGCGTAAAATTTCGAAAATTTGTAATAACTCGAAAACTAAGAAAAATCGTAAAACATACATGGAGGTGATTTGGGTTCCCCGAGGGACGCTCTATCTCCAGGCTTCCGATTATCATTACTTTTTGGGGCACCCTGTATATAAACTCCATATAAATACAAGCTTCTTTAAATCGAGTACACTTGAGTCCGTACTTAGCTTTTAACAATAAATAAATCGTTTCATTTGGAAGCTATGATTTTAGTGAACAATCGAAAAATCACAAATCGGATTTCACTTAAAGCTTAAGTATTTGTACTTGATTATTCATTAGTTAAAAAGAATTAAGTTACTTCAGTTTTTGTCATTATTTTAATTTCTTTGCATACCTAACACTTTACCTAAAACGATAATTAAATATTTTTAACTCACGTGAATATTTTACTGGATATCTTGAATATTTTACTGCGTACTATGAAAACAATAAAGTTGGACATTAGCTAAATGCTGAAGGATAATTAAACTACACAGAAAACAATTTGTGAAATTCTCCTCAATTACGTTAACTACCCTCCACTACTTTACATAATTTGCTGGACTTAACAAAACAAGGAGAAATTGTTTCCATAAGCAACAATTTGCTTAATAAAACAAACCAGTTGAGTTCACATTTACTTACTTTTCTTACCCTTCTCGCCCCCCTCATCGTGAATATTTTTAGCAGAAACTTTTAATTTCGAGTGGTCGTAAGAAGAAAACTATTTTAATATCTCTCCGGAATGGAACTTTTATTAGTTAATTGGCTTTTATTGTACCAAACTGGAATTACAATGCACAAGTAAGAGCTTTGAAAAGAATAAAAAAAGTATAAATAGAAAGTTTTAGCATTCCGTATAGACTTGAAAAGACTTTATGGAAACTAACGACAATAATTCGAACAAGTTTGATTGAAATGGAGTATCGATTTGACCTCTTTTTGCAATTGTTTTTAAAAAGGGCATTCAGATCCGCGGAACCAGTTTCAGTTGAATAATTCAACTAATGGATTCGATAACCTGTGCATTTCCCTTCTAAAGCTCTTGTTTTTATCTAGTGGGCAAAATTTCACTAATTAACACATTTTTATTTTTAATTTGGCGGAATATAAATGACACGAAAATTGATAAAATGGAACAGAATGAAATTTTAAGTGAGATCGGATAATCAAAGGTAGTGCTACTAAGTTCTTGATATAAGCAAAAGTATTCACTAAACTTGGCGCAGCACAGTCAACCTTTTTGTAAAAAAAGTTTTTAAAAGGTGAGCCGCATATTGAACGCAGCCGAGGAATGAGGTAAACTTTAACTTTTAACTGCAGAACACAATTCTAGCTCTTTGCATTTAAAATATGATATTCTTGCGAAGTTTTCGAAGTACGAAAATAAAAGAAGAAGAAGACTACATCACTTACCCGAAAATATTGATCTGAGACCAGGAAACTAAAGGGATAGCTTAAGTGCTGTTCCACTAATAATTTATCGTCCTTTTGATTTCTGATGCTGCTGACGCTGACTTCGGCAATTCAACCTGAAAAAAAGATAAAAAGCCACTGTAATAAGCGGTATTTTTTTTTAAATTGGGATCATTTGTTAGTTAAGGGTAATTATTAATTTCAGGTCGATTGGTGAACTCCGTTCGCCAATTGAAAAACTGTTTTTAAGTTATAGCCATTTAAATTAAAATTAAAATTCATCTATTTACACAACAGTTGTACAATTAAGATAAATATTTTGTTACTTTGTATAAGGAAATGTATACAAGGTATGTATAAAAATAAAATTAAAAAAAAAACACATTGCAACTACGTATCCTAGTACATCAAAATATGAAATAGGCTAACTTAAAAGAAAAAAAGAAATCAGATTGTTAAGAGTAAGAAACAAGATTTACTATTTGATAATAAAAAATTGAAAATATTACATTTAACTGAAGTTATTGGGTTGGACTTGATCGAGTCTTCAGTTAAGTGTAGTAAATTAGTCATGGTAGACAGCATTTAGTAATTAGAAAATGACACCTCGGTACAGCCAAATTACGTGTCCTGCTAGATGGCGAGAACACCAACAATTTAAAAGCATACAGAGGACACTACCTTTTAATAATTCTTACTAAAAATAAAACATCGATATAGTCAAAATAAGTAGAAATACTCTAGCCCAAAATGGAATTTCTAAATTGAGAGGCATCATCATACCAACGAAATAGTGTACATGACGGATCAGAGCATTAAAAGCGATCTCCACTTTCCTTCCATTATTGTAATATTTTTTTTATCGCAATCTAATTTAAGAGAGGAATTAATAATGCGTGTACCAAGAAGGAACACAGTGACATAGGTGAAAACTTACTTGAACTCCATAAAGAGCCCTGCTGTGACGATCCCAAGTAAATGTTTTGTTAAATATAATACCCAGGCTTTTAGCTGACCTGACAATAGGAATCGCAGTATTATTAATAACAATCAACAGGAACCCATCTGTATTCAATACAGTTTTATGCATCACCAAGCACTTTGATTTCAGTGGGTTAAGTTTGAGTTAATTATGAACAGCTTCCAAATCCTCATTAGCACGACAAATGCAATCCTCAATAAGCCCAACTGGCCTGTATATATATATTAATAAAAAAATGTCATTAATAAACATTGCAAAGAGGAGAGGCACAATCATAGATCCATTTGAGAAAACGGGCTGAGATCTATTGTTTAAGAAATTAAATATTAGTTTAGCTGCCTGTGCCGGAAACTCACAATTTCGAAGGAGTTTCATATAAAAAAGCCGATGATTAACCGTATCGAAAGCCTTGGAAAAATCAAGGACCACCAGCATTGTTAAATCCTTCTTATCAATATCTTGAGCAAAATCATTGCCTACTTTTAATAAAGCTGGAGTACACCTATGTCTATGCTTGTGCGGCTATGAGCTATTATATAAAAATCTCGAATTTTTAAAAGATAATGTCAAATTCGTAAAATTAACGACCCCAAAAGCCTATATATCCGCCATTTTCCGAACATTCCGTTGACATTTAGAAAATCTCATCCACCATATTGGATCCGCCATTTTGAATTTAAGGAATCTTACCTCAGATTCGAAATCAGCGTATGTATTTTTATAACAAACGAAGAAGTTTTATTTGATAAATAAGAAATTAAAACTTTCATATGGCAGCCCTCTAAAGCCGTTGCTCGATTCAATTTCTGCTAGAATAGGTAAGTTTTATTAAAGCATTTGTATACCAAATTTTATCCATCTACTTCGAAGCGTACTCGTTTTAAAAGAAAACAAACCGATTTTTTACTTGATATAGCTGGAGTTTTCATATGGCAACCCTATGAAGGAGTTGTCCAAAATGGGCCATCTTCGAACTTGATCTCTCCACATTAGTGGAGTATCTGTGTACCAAACTTCAATTCTCTAGCTTAAAGCGTTCTCGAGATAATGCATGGACGGGCAAACAGACGGATATCTATTAAATGATTTCTTCTCTACTCCCAATAATGGAAATGTAGTTTATTCCTGTGTATTGGAAGATTTTTGCACGTTACAAAAATTTGTTTAAAGCTATAATACCCTACATCTAGGGTATAAAAAGTTAGTACATGTACAAAATTCCATTATTTTGAACGCGGTTTTAGATATATTTAAAAAATTCTAAAAATCATTCTCCCTTAGGAAACACTTTTTATATATATATATACAAAGTTTGAGAGGCGTGATTCCTTTGGGTCATTCTAAAAATCATTCTCCCTTAGGAAACACTATATGCTTTCTTTAAGGGGTGATTCCTTTGGATTATTTTAAGAAAAAGCTGAGTGCAAGAGGAGGGGGTGCCCATCTATCATACCCACCAAGATACGGCGCCTTAAACAAATTGTGTCCAGTTTGGTACATACAAATACATATTAAATCATAACTTCGGAACCATTGGACATATAGAAACCTAACAGGTCCGGTTTTACGATTTTACGGTTTACTTTATTCATGTAGATGTTTCCACTCAACGAACATTGCTTTTCATATATGGAATATTTTCCTTTTTTTTCAACAAATCTTAGCAAAGATCTATTATTATTTTTTATTTTTTGACATAAATGACAAATGGGTATCTAGGTACTATCCTTTTTAATTTTTCTTTTTAATTTTTTTTTTGGAGTGTTTAATTTGTTTTTTAAAATAATGATTATTTTAACACCTGCCCCACTTAATGACTAAAACAGACAAACATTGTTGTATTTCGAAATTGTTTTATTGTTTCCATATTAAGAGAGAAAACAAGTGCTCGATTTTTAACCTACAACAGGTGCTCAAAATAACCTTCTGACTGAGAAGAAAGTAAAAATGTATAACCGGACGAACCTGCTGCATTTTTTCATTTTTATCGGAGTTTTCGAAATTAAAGAATTTTAAAGTGTTTTTTGGATAAAGGATATTCAAAGGAAAGGATTAGAAAACAAAAATAACAGTATTTTTCGCCGCACTTAAAAGAAAACTTGTAACGTAAAAATAAAATTAATAAATGTAAAGGTAAATATAATCCTTTATTTATGTTTCAAACCCTGAGGTACTGCATTCACTCTGTAACCACAGATAAAGATAAATTAGCGGAGATTGTTGTACTCCCGTTCATGCCATAAAGCCCTTTTTCACGCTACTTAATAAGATAGTAAAAGCTCTGTGCTACCAGCATCTGCTTTGTATTGCTTGGTTGACCCAATTTTCCTGTGAAATATTTTTGACTGCATCGCTGCACCTTACTAGATATTCATTGTGAACGTCCCTTAAAAATTTTAAAGTTTAACCATGGGATGCACAAAGCGCGCAGATGAGTAAAATGAATAGTTGTAAAGTGCTAAAACCTCTTTTGAAGCTGGTTGTAGTGAAGAAGAGAAACTTTTTCTACTGAAAAACTTGTAGCCTGGAATGTAAACTTCTTTAAAGGTGCAGCAACTAGAATGACAACAACAAAACACTATCATATGGCCCTTTTGTTGAATACCAAATAAGTCTTGGCATTCCTCAAAGGAGTGGGAAATAGAGACGATTGAGTTGGTTTGGGAGCCCCTTTTTAGCGTACATCACTGCTCCCACCCTTGTCAACCGTCTCTTATAATCTTAGTACTTTTTAGTATTCTGTACGTTTAGCCCCAAGTTATTTGATGGCAAGGATATGCCAGCAGGACTGTGGAACAGAAAGTCGCTGGATCATGGCAGGGCCAGGAATGGCAGGGACGTATCGGGAAGTTTCAGAAACTGGAACAACCCGGGCCACTAACTAGGGAATGTAGGTACGTAATATTTTATTTGGAGAATAGAAACGTCAATCACAATGTTACCTGTTCAGCTCTTCTTGTGTAGGCGGATTGAATAAGTGCGTACCATCAAGGGCAAAAGTCTGAAAATTACTGAAAATGGTGAACCCTTCTGCATATTGATATTTTTGTTTAAGCGTTGCTCATCAAATTTCCCATGCTTTTGTAAAAGCAATAAACAAACATTTCATTATATTCACAGAATTTTGTGGAAGTGTGAGTAACTTCTCATCTCATTTTATGTCCTAAGAAGTGGAAAGATAGGTTTTCGAATTTAGAATGCACTATAACAAATTGAAAATTTGCTATTCAATGAAGTAAAATATATTTTACTCGAGCGTTTTAGATATTTACGTCACCAAATGTCTGACGTCATTCACACAATAAATGAATAAATTCCCTCGTAGCACACTCGTACTTATTAAACTTGAAATTCATAAAGCCATAATTTCTGAAAAACGTTAGTTCTTTTGCACTTTGACTCAAAAAGTATGAGCAAAAGTCTTGGAAAGTTTGAAACAAGTTCGTTGTACATATACTGAACACAAAAGGATTTCAGAAAGGGAACTCTTTGTGCTTCTGGGAATATTAAGCTTTTCAAGAATGCCTTAACTTCAAAGCACTAACTCTCGACCATAAAACTGTAAATTCCTGCTTTCAACTTTGTGTACTTATGTTCTTCGAATTAAAGCGCAAGAAAGTAAAAATTTTCGAAATAAAATTAATAACGATGTAAATAAATTGCTAAAAGTATTTTTTTATGGCTGAATTTTAATCTTACTATAGAAATAGTTTGTTAGGAATATCACGGATTCGTGCCACAAAAACATAAGTTTTGTTAGAATCTAATTTGTTGTTCTGGATTCCCACTTGAGTGAAATCTCCAACCGATGGTATGTTTCTCACTTTGCTTGCAAGGCTCTTTCACAGTTTATAGGTACTTGATCAACAAGGCTTGTTGACTTGTAAACTTGTACTTTTGCTATGTTATTATCCTTAATCTGTACTGCACCAATGGCGAAGAAAAAGCTTTGAAAAGTATATAATTGAAAAAATAAATGAAGATGAATTGTACGTTTAAATAATATTTTTTTTAAGCTATTACCTAAGCTCGGGGGACAACCCTGTGATGCACACAGCACAGCTTGATCGGAAGGAAAATTAGGGAAAGGGAGATTGGGAAATTTTAACCTGACAAATGTTACAATTGAATCAAAATTTTTGGCGTGAATTTTTACTGTTCAATATCCCATTGGCTTCACGAGTACAATTCTTTTCTGTAGAATTGCCTCAACCACTGGTACCCAGAAATATCACCGTGTCCTGTGCAAGATTCGAACCCACGCCAATAGGGAAGAAGTTCTGCGAACGTGCGCCTCAGCCCGCTCGACCACCGGCGTGGAATTCTTCCAGTCACTTTTAAATTTAACAATTTGTCAGAACCGCAAAGTCTTCGTTTTAGAATAGGGAAGCCAATGTTAAAATATTATAATACTGAATTTCCCTTCTAGCCCAGAAGGCGCACTTTTCAGGGTGAAGCCAAGAACCATTTACCCTTAACTATTTGAAAGAAATGTGATTAAACTCCCCGACAAGAATGCAAAACATGTAACTGTTAGTAATGTTAATCCAATCGATAGGACTAGGAAACAAGAAAATAATTAATAATGTTAACACTTTAACATGAATCACATGATCAGGAAAAGACGATTTTTTAATACACTCTTGGATACATCCAAATCAAAGTGCTTCACTAAGAAATTGTCTGCCGCACACATACGATTAATTGGCAAACGCTGGCCATAGTTGTCTCATGTTGCGACTATTACTCCTGAACAATTCCCTGCCATGGATCTCCGACCAGTTAATATTGGGGTTCGAGAGTTCTTGGATAAAAACTATATCGGCAACTTTACGTCGCTTTTTCAAGGAAGTCATACCAAGAATATTAAGCCGTTCGCGATACTGTGGAAGAATTATAGGGTAGTTCCAAGGGAGATCTGCGCTGAACAGACTCAATATGAGAATTATTCCATATCTGCGATGCGTGTTCAACAGTGATCGGACGAACAAGTTATATAGTGTTGAGGAAGATCAGAGAACTCTTTGGACCAACGTTTAATGAAACCCAGCATGGAGTTGCTCCTGGAAGCAGCACAATTGATGTGGGAAACAAAATCAAGTTTGGAATCAAGCTTCACGCCGAGATAAATAGCAGATTGTACGAGAGGAATATTGATAATTTGATATTGATAATTTATTGCTGGTAACAGCACAGAAGATTTATCTCATCTTATAGAGTACATAGTGCAACATACCAGGTGCTAGAAGGTAGTAAATTAACACAATTCAAAGTAATGCAGGATAGATCAAAGTATATGAAAATATGAAGAAGGAAAGAAAATTATCCAATTATGTTTTTCTTTTATATTCGAGGAATTGTTCACTCGGAGTTCCTTCCGGATGGTCAAACAGTGAATAAACAATATTACTTAGATGTTATGAGACGTTTGAGAAAGAGAGCATTCGTAAGAAAGATCAGATCTTTGGAAGAACAATTCATGGATTTTGCAACATGGATTTTGCAACATGATAACGCACCGTTTCACAAATCCATTACTGTGACCAAATTTTTGAACAAAAGCGCCACGAATATCATCGAACAACCGCCGTATTCACCAGATTTGGCTTCGTGTGAATTTTTCCTGTTCCCGAAAATTGCCGCTTTGAGGAACACGTTTTAACTGAAGAAGTTCAAAACAATCCCGGAATATGACTTCAAAAAGTATATTGATGATTGGATTGTTCGTTGGAAGAAGTGTATCACTTCAAATTGAGCATATTTTGAAGGGGACTCAATAAATTTGGATGAATAATTGATATATTGTGTTTTATTTGATCAGTTCCGAAACTTATTTCACAGAGTGTACTATCAATTTTATGAGTTTGAGAAGCCTCAAGCTCTGGTGTACCCCAGGGGCATGTTAAGATTATCACTGAACCCTGCCCTTATCCAACACTACCCGAGGAAACTTCAGAACCCATAATAATTTCTAAGATTGAAAAATGCATTTTATACACTTTGTGAACGAAACATGTGTTCAGTGAATTTTAACTTTCTTCGCTTGTGAGAAATATTACAAAACATTTATAAGTTGATTTTCTTGTGCGAATTTTAGATATTTTAAACCCGCGGACTTGAAATAGTTATTTCTGTAAACACAGAAGACAACATAATTCAAATTCTCTCTTAATTAATTTCAGGATGCAGCAGAAGGACTTCTGCCCTTTCTACTTCAAAACCCGCTGTAATTAAATTAAGTTAATTTCAGGTAGACACCTAAAAAGACAACAAACAAAACATAACAACTGAAAATATACTGCAGAACGATGGGTTGAGATACCGTCTCAAGGGTACGCACAAATATCTGCAGACATAACGAAGCTCCTGAAAAGGAATCCACTCCAACTTGAGGTATTCAGGTATCCGGAAGGCAGTTTGACATTGTTTACACATTCTTTTATCATACTGAGGTATCTACATTCGTATAGTTGAATGGGAATATGGAACCCTACACATCCGACCAATCCTGGATATTCTGTACAAAACGGTTTCGTTAGCTGCTTTAATTACTTGCCCTTGATAAGGGCACATATTTACACAAGTCGCAGACATTCAGTCTACACGGTGAACTTTTAATTATCAAAAAACCTTTTCTGAGTAGAAAAAGGATACGCATGAGAAAAAAGAAACAAAAGAGTTGACAGAAATGATGCGGGCTTTTAAGGAAGGGTACTATTTCAACTTTTGCCAAAATAATCCAAGGACTCTTACATAACCTTTTCTTTAATGAAATAATAAGACAAGGATGTTTGTTGTCTTTAGTTTAATTTAATTTATCTGGCTAATATAAATAATAAAGAAGTAAAGTTCGAAAAATTAGCCCATTTCTGCAGGAATAAGTAATTTACATCTTTAATAACAACAAAAACTATAAATGTATGTTAAACGTCTACAATTTTTATTCAAACTATACTCTCTATGATTATGTTTTTAATGATTTAATTAATTTTTATTAAAACAAATATCTATCTATCTATCGTAGAATAAAACTTTAAACTTTTATGGATGACAATATATAGATAAGTCAATTAACTAGAAAAAAATAAGACAACAAACATGGATAAGGCAAGGGGATGAAAAATATTATAAATGGGAAAGCTCGAAAGTTTAAAGCTCTTATTTTAAAATGGAAAAATCTCCCAACGCAGTTGTTTTGTTCCATGAGTTTACGCTTAAAAGACGCTATGCCGTCACCAAGAATGTCCAGCTCGCTGTACAGAACATTGTAGTCTTGCTGCATCCTAACAAGGGGAGATTTAAATTGGATATTAGTTCTAGATACCTCAATCCTGAAGATATTAAGCTGACGTGTTTGTCGAGTCGGCATGTTAATATTAACTCTAGATAAAAGTTCAGGGGACAAAATGTAACCATGTAAGAGTTTATATAGAAAGATTTGGTTAAGGTATGAACGACGCGCTTGTAGTGATTACATTGAAAGTTTGCTAAGCCTTTCACTATAGTGAAGATGGGAGCCCTCAAGTTTGAATAACAAATGGCGAGTAAATTCACGTTGAACAGATTCAATTTTTTGGCAATAAATAGAGTAAAACGGGTTCCAAACAACTGAACCATACTCCAGTATACTTCTAACTAATGACGAAAAAAAGGTTTTATGTAAGGAAGATTGTCGGAAAGATTTAGTACATCTAGAGACAAAACCCAGATTTTTAAGGGCTTTATTGGTTACGTAATTGACATGAGAGTCAAATAATAGTTTGCTATCAAAAATTATACCTAGAGACCTAGAGACCTACCTAGTACTCGTTCTACTGGAGTATCGTTGAGCTTATAGGATCCATCCAAAGGGGCATGTTTTCTGGAAAATGTAATGTATTTACATTTGTCAATATTTAATAAGTGGTATTTTTTACACCAAGTAGACAGTTTCTTTATATCTGATTGAAGATATTCGACAGTAAATTGGGTTATTTATTATGCGATATATTTTCGTATCATCTGTGTATATCAACGACGATGAAGAAAATGCATTAGGGAGGTCATTTATGTAAATTAAGAATAAAATGGGACCAAGAATGGTTCCTTGGAGCACACCCGATGTTTGTTTGAAAATACTTGACTAATACCCATTTATCACCACAGTAAGCAGACGATGACGTAAGTAAGATTTAAACCATTGTATGGAAAAATCATCAAAATTCATCTCAAGTAACTTATTAAGTAAGATAGTGTGGTTAATTTTATCGAAAGCCTTAGAAATATCTGCATAAAATGCGTCAACTTGTTTCCCCTGATCAAGGGCAGTCGCAATTGTATCAGTAAAAGCAGCCAAATTAGTAGTGGTAGATCGACCACGGACTCACTTTGTGAGATCGAAGCATTAAAAATTACAGAGGTGGGATACGACAAAACTTTTGAACATTTTTTATAGAAAATGTAATGTATTTACATTTGTCAATATTTAATAAGTGGTATTTTTTACACCAAGTAGACAGTTTCTTTATATCTGATTGAAGATATTCGACAGTAAATTGGGTTATTTATTATGCGATATATTTTCGTATCATCTGTGTATATCAACGACGATGAAGA
>QYTT01078494.1:0-20843 GCA_006980735.1 Dasypogon diadema | reverse complement strand
AAGAGTGGTCCATTCAGCTAAGGCGATCTTGGTCTTATGGACCTCTTCTGGAAAGATGCAGTCATTGCAGGGTCTGTGATTTTAAAATTACTGAGCGCCATGCATCTTCCATTTATTCAAGTCCACCGTTGTTGTTGGTCAACAGGCATGGGCCCATCCTGCTGCATGATAATGCACGGGCATATGTTGCACAAACGACGACGCGAAAATTGGCTCAATTAGGATACAGAGTTTTGCCTACCAAACCATATTCACCTGAACTTTCTCCAACAGATTACCACCTCTTCCGTAGCTTAGAGCATTACCTCAGGTAGAAATGCTTTCGCTATGATGCGGAGGTAAAATCAACAGCAAAACCCCTGATTTTTACATAACAGGGATAACTGTCCTTACAACCCATTGTGCCTTTTTCACGAAGAAGTTTTTGCGTCCGACGCTCTTCTTATTCCCTTTTGTGCAAGTGAATAGAACTACCCGCACAAATCCCACGAGGAAGTTTTTGAATCATGTACGAAACTGGTTTTCTTTCTCATTTTTGTTTGCAGATTTCTTTCTTGCCATTTTTGCTTTCAACCTTCTCGTTTTCAAGAAAGAGATGGCTCTCATCCCACCCAAACTAATGAAATAAACGAAAAGAAGAATTCAAATTCATGAAATTTCCTTCTTGCTTCCTGCGGCTAGCTGGGAGCAAAATTTGAGTCGCGGGCTCGAGCACAACCCCGCTTCTTACCGCATGTGTCCCTATCCTATCCCTTCTCCCCATTTTTCGAGCGTCGAATGCAAAAACTTCCTCGTGAAAAGGAGAACATTGGGAACAACTTGTCAAATCAAGTGGAACTTATTCCGTTTAATAACCTCCATTTGATTCAGTGGTCCGACATTTTCTTTTAACATCTCAAAATCGGACAATACATATGAAAAAACCTAATATTGGTGCCATCTACCGACTAAATACTAGACTAAATACTATACATATATGCAATTAACTGCACTTACCGTTAAGAATCGATATCCTAAAACAGAAGCAACACCTGACATTACGCCAATTAACACGGCCCCATGTGGACCAATAAGTAAATTGCAAACCGAACCAACAGCAACTCCTCCAGCCAGTGTTGAGTTCTGAATGTGGACCATATCCAATTTGTTGCCGTGGCTGACAACTGCAGACATTACAAATGAAGTCACTGCAACAAGCGGAGTAGAGGTTCAATACACGTTGGCAAATGTAAAGCGCAATTAAGTTTGTATAATTGTAATTACAATTAATTGGAAAGCAAGTGGGGTGGCTATTTGACTCCTATTTGCTTTTGTCGCTAGATGAATAAACCTACCTGTTGCAGCTGCTAGTGACAAATATGTGTTGATTATAGCACGTTCCCGGTCTCCGCCGCTCACTAAAACAGAATTGAAGCTGGGCCAAAATACCCATAAGAATAAAGTTCCGACCATGGCAAATATATCGGAGGTGTATGTGGCACCCTCGTGCTTTCCTGCCTCATTTTCCTCTTTCTTAGGGCGGAGGATGCAGCTTACAGCTAGACCGAAGTACGCTCCAAATGCATGAACAGTAATTGAGCCCCCAACATCTGTAACCTGTGTGTGCAAGTATCCCAGGATTTATTGCAAATTTTAAATTGGATTTATTGTGTACCTTAAGGATATCCAGCTGGACAAATTCATTTACGGCGAACAGGGTGACCTCTAAGATTGCCATGATTAATAGTTGGATTGGAGTTGTTCGGCCAAGGAGAGCTCCCATGCTTATGAGAGGTACTGCTGCAGCAATGTCAGCATCAATGATACTTTCGAGATTTATTCTGGTGGGGATAAATGCATTTATAAGAATAAGGCTTCTTTAGTTTGAAGAGTTATAGTTACCTTATGTAGCCTTCTTTCATTTTGAAGAATCCTTTTACAATTAACGTCCATTGTACTACCAACGCGGCAAGAAACAGAGAAAATCCTGTAGAACCGTATCCATATTTTTTGAGAAAGGTCATAAGGAAGCCAAATCCAATAAATATCATCACGTGAATGTCCTGAAAATCTAAAAAAACTGTGTTTAACTTACAAGGCCTAAGTATTATTTTAAAAGAGACGTACATCCATTATTTAAGAAACACTTCAATATATAGGGTTCCTGTAATTAATCGATATACCACCGGTACACCAATCAATTCCTTGAAGTGTCCTGATAAACGTTTGCTCCGAGACTCGCCCCCCCCCATCAAATCACACCCAACCTCCGAAATGGCGTCCAAAGATTTTCTGTCCTTTGATTCTGTAAAATCCCCATAGCTACTAACAAGGACATCACAGGATTCATTTGTGGCTTTCCAATGGTAACTTACTTGTTCGGATCGATTGTGTCCTTGAAAAGTGTTATACAAAGTGAAAATTGGAAAATGTGAATTTTGTGGTGAATTTTGGCCAAAAAATTCACAAGACCAAAAATACGGATTGTTGAAAAGAAACAAATGTCCTCTTTCAAATGAATCCTTGGTTGTTATTTTGTGATGCCTTTGTGAGGAGTTATATGGACTTCACAGGATCAAAGGTCATACAAGTTCTGGGCACCATTTTGTGTGGAGGGAGTGATTTGAGGAGGGCGGGGAGGGGAGTCTCTGAGAACAAGTTCATCAGGACACTTCAAGGAATTGACGGGCTATACCGCATATCGATTAATTACCAGACACCCTGTATTTACAAGTTTTGGGATGTAGGGGGATTTCACTAAATTTTTGACTCCTTTTTTCGAACACTGATACATATAAAAAGTTTTAAGGCCTCTACTATAGAAGTGATTCTGTTTTTTGATTTTATCTGAGATCAAAAACATTTCTTATTAGTTATTTAGTTTTCCTTTGGATGGTTCTACACACATACAATTGGAAGAAATTTATAAACTGGTTTTTTAAATACTGTTTTTCAGAAAAATTTATTTATTTATTTTTAAGATATTGGCTAAGCTCAGCGGACAACCGAAAATTTTTTAGGGGAGAGAAGACTGGAAATTTTAACCTGATAAATTTTACAAGTACTCCGCCGTTTTTGGCATGAGATTTTGCTGTACAACATTAGTAAGTACAATTCTCGTCTGTAGAATTGCCCCGTTAGTAGAATTGCCTCAACCACTTATACCCAAGGTTGCAAGAAACTCAAATTTAGAATTAACTCAATGATCGACTAAAACTAAGAGAGGACTCTAGTTTTAAATCCGCTCAGAAGTGAATCCGCTTAAGATCTGAGTCTGTTCAAATTTGAGCCTGATCAATGTTTTAATTCGATCTAATTTCAATCTGATCAAAATTTCAGCCCAATTAAAATTTGAGTCCTCTCAGTTTTAAATCCTCAGTTTTGAATCCACTGATATTCTCCACGTTTAAACATGAGCGGACTCAAAACAGAGCTGAACTCGGAGCTCGGAACTTGACCGGATTCAAAACTGAGCGAACTCAAATTTTGATCGAAATCAAATATTGATCGGACTCAAATTTAACCGACCTGAAATCTTAAGCGGACTGACTTCTGGGCAGAGTTAAAACTAGAATTTGCCAAAGTCTTCGGAGTCCGTTCACAATTTGAGTCGATCAAAAAAAGAGTCAATGAATGAGTCGATTTTTACTTTTCTATCTGCTCAACCCTGCTGGTATCCAAAAAAAAATCATCGGCGACAGTTTTGTTTTAAAAATTTAATTATAGTACTAGACATGTCAAAAAGTGTAAAGATAAGATAAAATAGAAATTGCAGAAATGTGCTAACCTAAGGAGTTTTCTGAAGTTTATGGAAATTGAACGGTTTGAAGATGGTTCACTAACTTCAAAATTAGGAACGTGCTGGAAGTCCTTCAAGAGCGGACTACGATCATATGTTGTAGTTCATTATATTTTACTATTTGTAAACTTTAGTGACGTGGTAAAAGTGACATCAAATAAAGAGTATATCAGGTATTGCTTGTTATACGAGCTTGATCTTGGACACACAGCGGCGGAAGCACACCAGAAGATATGTAGCATTTATGAAGAAAACGAACTAACGTAACGAGCATGTCAACAGTGATTTCAATACTTTCGTGATGGAGACAGGTAGTTTAAAGATAAACAACGATTCGATTCGGGCTAAGGAGTTAACAAAAGACGATTTCTTCAAAGCCTTAGAAGGAGACAACAAGGTTACCATTGGAGAATTATCATAGGGGTTTCTGTTCCACAGAACTGCAATAGAGAAAAGAATTAATGCTTTAGAATTTGTCGTAAAGCTGGATGTATGGTTTCCTCATAAACTTCTTGAGCGAAACAAAGAAAACAGAATGTCTTTTTTTTATTTTTTTTTTTAAGCAGTTGTGTGGACCATCTGAAACAGTCCCCTGAACGTAGGCCACTACTAGGCCCATTGTTCATCCAACCATGTTTATCTCAAAATCCGTGGGAGCAGATATTGTCAACGGTCCAGCCAACTAGTTGACTTTATGAAGCCCAGGATACGCTCCCACCCCCTTTCGCCTACCTCGTGTAGTTCATCAAAGATGTGGTGTCCCAGGAATCTGCGTCTTTTAATCGAGAGTGACGGACAGTGACACAAAAAGTGCGTCAACGTTTCCGTCTCCTCTCCGCATCCCCTACAATCGGCGTCATTTGAGCGGCCGATCTTGTGTTGATGTGCTTTCAAGGAGCTGAGCCCCGTGAGGATAGATATCAGAAACAGAATGTCTTGCTCGTCAAACTAATGAAGGATTCCTCCGACGAATGGCTACTGTAGATGAAAAGTGGGTTCTGTTATAAGAACGTGAAGCAGCGTCGGTGGGACTCTTGCGGAGTAATCTATTGGGAGCTTCTCGCACTCAATCAAACGTTGACTGCAGACTTATATTGTCAGCAGCTGGAACACTTTCGCGTAGCAATATTCATAAAGCGTCCTGAGTTAGTCAATCGTCACGAAGTCATCTTTTACTATGATAATGCAAGATCTCATTGAGCCATAGTTACTTAACCCAAAGTAAAGAAGATTGGGCGGCAACTTTCACTCCACATAACATATTATCCGGACCTTGCTCCGACGGATTTCCACCTGTTCAGATCTCTTGACAATTGCACGCAAGGGAAGGAATAATGAATCAGATCTTCAACGCAGATTAGCTAACTTTTTCGAGAGCAGAGAGGAGGAATTCTACAGGAAAGGGATGAACAAACTCCCAGATCGTTAGTGAAAAGTTATACCTACTAAAGTGAAATCAATATTACAGATCATTTTTAATCTATGATATTGACTGTGAAGAGACATCCCAATCGTTTGTTTTTCATAATTTTAAAAATACTTGTCGTTAAATTTCAGGCTTTTTTGATCACTATATATTCACATAAGACACTCTTAGTCATTTTTTTGTAACAAACTGGGCGTGGTATTTTTTAGAACAGGGCACGGCATTAATAATTTCCAAGAACTTTTCAAAAATTTAATTATAATTTATTTAATTTTTAAGGAACAAAAAGGCATCCAATTTCAAATTTAATCGCTTTAGAATCTTTAAAGTGTGCACCCTCCTCAGTTCTCAAGTGCTTTATTTTCCGAGGATTGTATAAGACTTGCACAAGTTGCAACTCTTATGTAATCTTCGGATCATAATTAATTTGCGGAACAAAAGCTGCCGTCATAGCCCTGATCGAGGAGGAATTCAATTATTTTGACTTCCGCAAGATATTCCTCCAGGGGAACAGTCAGATGCATCTTCTGGGGAAAACAATTTTCCAGGTAATTCATCTGCTGGTAATGTCGCCTTCTTAACCTCTACCTTGGAATAACATGATACTGTCTCCGAAATTTCGTACTAGATTTAATTTTGTTTAGATAACTACTTAACATGGATCATATACCCATAACAGTTGCCACACAAAACACTCACGGGGGTAGCTAGAAACGTGTTCTCCCTCTGATCCATCGTCTTGAGTTTTTAAAAGTTTATCCTTTGGTAAAAGTTCCTCCTCGTATCGTACGTAAACACCGAAAAGTATGAGAAGAATTATTTGCACTATGAAGAGACTGATAAATCCCGAAATTTTGGCGCCCGGCGTTTGCATTTTGATTAATAAAATTACCGCACACTTTAGCGAGTTATGATAAAAGCTCTCAGTGGCCGTTAAAAAATATATTTAAGAAGGGCTTTCACTGACCCGTGCGACTTGAATCACCACAATCGACTACAGTGAAGATTCCTCAATACTGAACCCCATTTCCATTTCCCGATAATTGCATCAATTACCAGTGGTCATTGGGTACTGATTTCCTGCTTCTATTTACTTTTCTTAAGACCGCGGCTTTATTTATTATTTATGCGAAAATTGCGGATCAGCACGCTTGAGTTTGATTTATAGCATTAGCATTTCTTTTAGAACTTCTGTTCACATGCTCCCACGAATTCACAGAGTCAAGCATGTTGTGAATTAATGTTAATTAAAAAAGTTTATTTCGGTTAGATTTTTCTAGAATTATGAAGAAAGAAGCGCAGTTGCTATGAATTAACATACATGCACTTGAGCATCCTCAGATGGTATGTTGTCTGGATTTTTGTTGAAAGGCTGATTATCGAAATAGCTCCAGCAGATATAGGTACTAGACTATCTCAGAGGGCAATTGTGATACATTAACTGAAACGTTATTAATCGATAAGCTTTGAAAGTTTACAATTCGAAGCTAATTCCTCTTGAAATGATGGAAAAGATAGCAATTCTAGTTTAGTTAAAAAAAAGAATCTCTGCTATTTTCGTAAAATTCGGTAATTGTGTAGAAATTATACGAGAACGGAATTTACTATTTGAATTAGTCTATTACAAAACTTAATCAACTAAACAAAAGTTTAATAAAATATTGAAGAATTTAAATGAATTACTTTTTTTCACTTTTTTGTTGCGTTTTGTACTTTGAGAGCTGGATAAAAGGTTGAAGGTCTTGAACTTAATCACAAAGTTGACAATACTACAGTAAGCTGTTTCTTCAAGATCGCTAGGTTCAGGTTACCTACGTCTTATTCCTGAAGTGGTCTTACAGCGCGAGAGGATGTGAATTACAGTTTCATCCTCCACTAAGCAGAATCCGTAAGATAAGTCTATAGTACAATCCTGTTTACCTGGTACTATAGCTCACATTGTCCAGTAAAAAATAAGAGGATACTACTCCTTCGACTACTCTATCCAATTCCAGTTCCTAAAGGGATCTGCAGAATAGAACGCGGCCAAACAAAGAACCGATTCCGGCCCAATAGGTAGATCTTCTACCAGAACCAGTCCTTGCCAGGGAATCAACCACTTTATTGCGTTTAATTCCCTGTTATCCCAGAAGCAACATACGTACCCGGTTCTAACGTGCTAACTTATAGAGGAATTTTTTACACTACCACGCCATCGTCGAACTGAAATAATAGCTACTAAGCGCTTACAGTATAGCCTGACTGTTTAATAGTATAGAGAACTTTGCGTTCCTGAGAGGCTTTGTGCTTTGTACTTGCTCCCATGTCAGTAGCAGATACCTTCGACTAGAAAGTTGGTCGATGACCCAGGAATACTGTCGCTCTGTTGCAAGTAGCTTTGGTCAAGGGGTGGAGCAAAGCTAGTGGCACCCGTTAGGAAAGGATATCTGAAAGCCTGTAAAGTTACGGGACAAAGGCAGCCGAAAGTACTGACAATTATCTGACAAAATCTTGCGCATTTTGTTGCTGAATTTCACTCCACTTTCTTCACAACTTCACTTTAAACTATGACTGGAGATGGTAGTGAGAAGTCCGCCTATTGTAGACGGTTGGTCCGCAGGGATCCCTGGGTGATCGATGAGTGTATGTGCCTTCCTGATTCCGTGTGGATTTCTATGCCTGCTTCCCATTAATTGTCCAGGTTGCGAATTCGCTGTGAAATACGTCTTTACCAAAGTAATCGTGTCTTGCACGACCTTTGAATGCGGTTTTGATTTTTAAGTTTTCAAATTAAAGGCCCATTAAAATTCTTTTTGTTGTACTTCATCCACACTTCACAAGGTTCCAAAACCAAAGGGCAGATCGAGGCCACCTCAAAGCGGATTGATTCCCCCTTCTTCTATTCCTTTCCCGGAAATCGAATATCTCCCTTCATGGGATGATTTGTACCTTCAAACCTCAGATGGCGTCCTACGCTTTATCTACTTTAATATACAGTAACATATAATTATTGAAAATACATTACAAATTCCGTTTTATAAATTCCTTCTGCGCTGATTTCATAATCTTACAAAATTAATTAATTAATTTTAAATTCGCTACGTGGGTAACATTTCATGCAATTTCTTTTTTATTTTGAACCCGTACTGAACACTATTCATTTAACATTGATAATCCATTATTACACATAATTAAATTGAACGTTACTAGGCAATAGGAAATTTTAGAATTTCCGCTTTTGTTAATTATCTACATATACTAACCTTTCTTGTTCAAATGTATGAAAGTATACACAAAGATATTTGAGACGACGATTTTATTTCGGCATCGACTTACATAGTTTTCCTGGCATACAAAGTTTATCTACCTAACTCTTGTACTAATTTCTTAACCCTTTCAATACATACATAATTTATTTTCATACACGTATTACATACTTAGTACCCATCATTTCATATCTTTTATTCTTGTGCTGATTGGTTCGGTTGGTTACAGTGTATTAAATCTCCTTACTATGAAGCATTTTCGACTGCCTTGTTGTTATAGTTATAGCTTTTTTTTTCAAGTGCAACTTATATCACGTGTGCAATCTATGGTAGCCCAGCAGTGTTCACATATATAGTATTTTAGACTTGATTCCGTGTGATCACCGTTTACACTGTAGCCCATGCCGTAAATATATCAGCTCCTTGATTAATCCTTGACCAATTAGTTCTTCTTTTTCTTCTTCTTTTGACCGTTAAGCCATTCCGCCTAAACATGAGTCTCTAGCCAGAGCTGTCGGCCTAATCGCTAAATCGAAAGAAGTGAGGCCAATGAGCCGCTCTGAGCGGTTGTAGAAGAGTTCACTACACCAGAAATGTGTTAGTAACCACCGGCTACAGTTGTGTAAAACCAGTGAATGTTGAAAGGTTCTTCCGATGATTTTATGGCACTTTCAGGAAGTTGGCATAACTATTGATACTATATTTGAGACATGAGTATTCCAATTTGATTTCTTGTCAATACTTATTCTAAAATACCTCAGTTTATTGGGATATGCAACCAACATTCCGGCGAGTGATGGATCTTTATGGTTCCCACCATTCTAGTTTTAACGGCTCCAATAAGTTCCAAACTTGAATACTTCCGTTTTTTCTGCATCTTTGTCTCACCAAAATTTCTGTCATTTGATATAATAAATTCGATTATACACTGTTCACAAAAAGAGGTTTCAATCGACAAGCGCCAATTACTAACGGGGTGGGAATGACCAAAGTCTTCAAGGGTGAGGACTAAAAGTAAAGTTTACAAGGGTTGACTCAGGTATCTTCTAAATTATTGGAAGTAATGAAATTTATGAAGAACTAATCTCTAAGGTTATTGTTGTAGCTACTTCCTTCATGTCTTGCTTCATGCTATACCAAACACAGCCCTTTTTGGACCCATTGTCCAAAGTATAGTGGGAATGTCAACTCTGTTTTTAGTTATGGATTTGTAGGTGCTTAGAATGTGCGCAGTGGGTTAGCTTTCCTTTTGACTTTATCAATGTCGTTGCTGGTGACCCTAATTTTGCCTCGAAGTTCAATTAGTTCTTCCGAGGTACCGAGTTTTAGTTCTAGCAGCGAAACTGCAACAAACAGTTGACTTGCTGCTGCTCAACACAGGTGCGTAAACTGTACCTGGATCAGTCTGTCCACTGACTGTAGAGCTTAGTCAGGGTTCACTTTGGCCTCTATACTAACCAAGGAATAAGGCTTCACCCTAAAGTTTGAGTGGAGTAAAGCATTTCGAAACTTGAAATTAATCTTGTTTTCCTTCTTCTAATTTTTCCAGCAAACAAACCATCTACTGGCTTTTGCCTTGACTTCTTGGATTTCCAACTTAGTCGATTCAATTAACTAAAAAAAATCCATGCAAATTCATTTAGTATTGTATTTTGTTTTTGTGTTTCCTACTTAGAGAAAAATATTGATAAGATAAGGTGCCTCATAACTCTTAAGGTTACTTTTACTGGCCACCGTGACCATCGTAGGGTCTTAGTGAGATCAGGCTCCGACATCAAAATGTTACTAATGTTAATGTATTAGTATTATTGCAAATATACGCAGGAAAATTAGTCAATACAATAGAGACGAATCCCTAATATATTCTTGGAGACGAACAAATTTAAATGTTTAGTTGAACAATTAACCGTTGAACACATGTGGATACCTCTCCAATTGTGACCATCAATTTTACTGCGAAGCTCTGAAGAGTCGATATATAAATTTAAAAGCTAGTGAACAAAAATAATATTAGCAATTCCACTTAAAATTCTGGAATATGCACAACATCGTCAACAAATAAATAAAAATATGGGGCCAAGATGGCTTCTCGAGGGCATCCCTGGCTTTTATGACTCTTGAGCTGCAACTCTGGAAACCCACCCGATTTGTTATTTCAGATAAGCAGGAAGGAATCTATTTTGAGAAAGTGGGTGGATATCCTAGTTTCCCCAATTTTAGAATAATAACGGAAGTCTACTGTTTTATCGAAAGCTTTATTAAAGTCAGTATAAATATAGTTAAATTATTGTAAATTATTCTAAAACCTGTGACTTCACTAGAAGTAAATTCCAACATTGTACATTACACATGCGCCCGCGGAAAGGCAGAGCAATGAGTTCGGAGTTGCATTTAGATGAGAATGGGAAGTTATACAGTGATATTACAGGTATGGCGATTTTAATGAACATAATGGTAGCGAAAAAGATCTCTGATCTACTTTAAGACGTAACTATTAACAGAACAGTACATATCGCTGACTTCAAGTGCAGCATTTACCTTTTTATTGGGCAACTTGTAGATTTTTTTTTCAAGATTTTTGCAGTGAGGTATTGTAAGGAGAGCATTGAGATTCAAAGAGAAACCTTCCTGAGACATTAGTCCTTTCACCTTTCAATAGAATTTTTGGGCACTTTAACTACTATATTTTATTGCTGTATCGTATAGAGGTCATTTTCTCCTTTCATTTGAGACCCCACACTGATATTTTATCTTGTTCTTGAGATATTAGTCCACTTGCCTTTGAATTGCACTTTTTAATATCTTATCGCTTTGCATCGTGCATTCAACGAACGAAGAGATTCTTTCTACGCGACCATTTACTTCTGACCGGTTACTTATTTCTGGTAAAATATACTGGAAAATTGATAAAGCGTTTCTTAAGAAAATGTGTACATAAGTAACAGAAAAACATTTAAACATTTCATTTAAAACGGAGAAACGTTTCGGACCTAGAGCTCTAGTTTTCAGTCCTCTTATATTCTCTACGCTTGAAGTTAAGCGGACTCAAAACAAATCTGATTCAGAACTTGAGTGTACCCAAATTTTGATCTGACTCAAATTTGATCGAACTCAAATTTTAGCGGGAGTTGTATCAAAAATTAAAATCGGATCAGTCGAGTCATATGTATAAATCTTTTCCCATTTGTTAGTAGAAAATTAATCCTGATACCAAGATCTGTCAATGATAGGTATTCCTTGATTTACTTTATTTTCCACGATTACAAGGATAAGGGGTAAGAGCATTGCTTTATTTGTATTCTACGCAAAATACTTTCTATTCCACAGTTTTATACTGATGAAGAACGAAGAATTAGGAGTAAAAGAAGACAAAAAGTTAATTTTATTCATCATACATGATCTCCAGCAGGTGAGTCGATTTTCTTATTTCTATTGTTTCCGACCCACGTCAGTGTTCAAGTGGGCTGAGGGGCACGTAAACAATTTTCTCTCATGTGGCGTGGGTTCGAATCCCGTACAGGACACGCTGATTTATTTGGGTAGCAGTAGTTGAGACAATTCTACTGACAAGAATTGTACTTGTGAAGCCATTGGGACGTTGCACAGTAATAATTTCATGCCAAAAATTTGCTGCAACATTTGTCAGGTTAAAATTTTCCAATCTCTCTTTCCCCAATTTCCACCGAGAAGGTAGGTAAAATTTGCATATTTTTTTAGGATATAGCCAAGGTCAGGGAACTACCCTACTACTACTACTACAGATGTACTACACACAGTACATCTTAGGCGGAAGGAAATTTTTTAGAATAGAGGTTATTAAACCTTACAAATGTTGGAAGTTATTTTACAATTATTGGCATGAAATTTTACTGTGCCAGAACACAGCGGCTTCGCAAGTATACTTCTCGTTAGTCGAATTGCCTAAATCAGAAGTACCAAAATGACGCACCATATCCTGTAAAGGATTCGAACGCATCTCCACACAGAAGTAAATCTGCAGAGCTGCGCCTCAATAAATTCGGCTACCGGCGTGGAACAAAACAGAAAACTTTTGCAGAAGCATCTTAACGAACGGGTACAAATAGGGACAACAATTGACCTATTTATTATACTACGATTTATTAAACTCTCGCTAATTCTTTTCAAGCCGCCATGCTCACAAACCGATAGCATAAGATATAGCATTCACAAGCAATCTTCATTTTACTGTTTTTTATACCTTTGCCCGAACCCTTCAGTGAGTTAAATTTTTAACTATAAAGCACAGTAAGTCAATGCTGGAGGGGCGACTTCAGCCGAAGTGACCCGACACAGTTTGTCTTCTAAAAGTTCTCATACCGTAAATATTTTCCGCATCTAATATTTTCTTACTCCATTTTTTTAGAAAAAATAAAACGCCAACAAAATTAGATCTTACTTACCTTATCTCTGCATAATTTGTTAATATTATTAATATTGAACGAGTCTGTGAAATATGCCCATTTTCGTGATTTTAAATTATACCTAAACCTTTCCAACAAGCCCAAATATTGCACAGGTGTATTTCGATTTTCGGGTGTCTTGCTTTTACCACATATTGACATCCAAAATCCCTCTAAATACTGCACTGTAAAGCTTGCAAAGCCAGATTAATTTAGTTGGCAAGTTTCTCACCTGTTTACTTCACTGAGATTATCGAATATTAATAGCATCCCATTGATTAAAGCAATTGACATTAAATTAAATCTCTCCATTCGGCACATAAATCCTACTATTGATGAAACCTTGATTGATACGTTGCCTCAATAGCACTTACGGCCTCTTTCTGATCATGATATCGTCTTAAGAAGTAATAACAACACTACTTGATTACTGATGCATAGTTTACAATTGTTCATGGTAATGTTTACACTTTAAAACGTTTCGACAATGGCTTCGCATTGGCTTAAACGGAAATATTATTTAACGTTAAATATTAATCACACTAAGGTAAACATGCATCATAACAGTGGAACAATCAAGGGGATTTTGAGTACATGTCAGCTCATTTATAATTAATTGCAGATAGTGGACATTAATTTATGCTGTTTTTCGCTGGTAATTAAACACTTTAATTACTTATTTACCAGGGCAATTTATATAATTGCTCATTTAGTTTTTGCAATTGTTGCGAAGGCAAACTGTTTTTTGTAAGGATATAAATTTGGCACTACTTCAATATTTAATAAAAATCTGTGCAAATTTGCGAAGGTTTAATACTAGCCTAATGGAGGGAAACCTATGATCAATATTAAAACACCATCTGCTATTTCTCGGCTTTTTGATGACACAATTTATTATAGTGTGTGCAAATGGGTAAGTACAAGAATTAGGAGGGCATTTTAACAACTAAAAATACTTTGATCGATTTAAGAGCCTCTCAAAAGTTTAGATATACCTACCTAGATGAGATTAAGTTGTAAGGCGTTCAGCCTTCATAACAGGTCAATGAAATTGTGAATTCCACGCTATTAAATTTCCCAAACTGAACCACTTAAAGAAGTTTTGAACTTTGGTGGAGTTTGTATCCATATCTGGACAAGTGAGGAGATAATCCCTTCTCTGTTCTAGATTTAAAACTCTTCTCTTCGCAGTTACTGCACAGTTCTAGAACAGGCGGTCATATGTTTTTGGTGCTTTTGAGCAGAGTCGGGATTATGTCTTGGTCGTGCCCATTTTGTTCCTTCTCGAAGCAGTCAGCTTTAGTCCAAAATTCGTATGTTTGAAATTTTCTGACGGAAGCTTTAATTTTCCTCTGCTACCTGATTTGCAAGTTTTCTGATCTTGCTTTTTAGGATAAGTGAAATCTGGCAGAAAAATGGCGGCTATCAGCTGATATAAAAGAGGTTATGTGTTGTGTTTTGGTTATATTCTAAGTGGTAGGTAAATAATTATAATTAAATTGTATCTAGAGTAACGAAATAGGAATAACAAGAAACACGTTACACGTTAACGCCGATGCTTTTGTAAGGTGGGATTGTCGAAGTATATGATCTCGGTTGAGGTTATGTGTTGTGTTTTGGTTATATTCTAAGTGGTAGGTAAATAATTATAATTAAATTGTATCTAGAGTAACGAAATAGGAATAACAAGAAACACGTTACACGTTAACGCCGATGCTTTTGTAAGGTGGGATTGTCGAAGTATATGATCTCGGTTGAGCCCTCATAATCCAACTAGCTCGTGTTTAGGATTAAGGGATGTAATGCTACGGATTACTATTGTCAATTAATTTATAGAGTGTTTCTGTGTATTATGAAACCCTGGCATCTTGGCATTGCATTTTATTAGTATAAAACATTCTAAGCGTGTTATCCTAAGGCTACCTATCACTTACTTAAGGGCTAAACTGACTTATTTTAGCTACCTTGACGCGCAGAATTGCTGTGATCTGAGTTGAGTTGTTCTCCTTTAGCTGGAGCGTTCCCTTGCCGGCTTCACGAATCCTTATAGCGTAGTGCCAAAGTCGATGCTGCTGCTTCGATTACTCATAATTTTCCCAAAAATCGGGCTTTATACTCGATATGGTGCATTGCCATATCTTTAAGTACGCTATTATGAAAGGTGATTCGGAGTTAATAATATGGACTTATTTGCTTGTGTTTATTTTATCAATTCTCTCAATCTCAACACTTCTACCTCTTAGATAAGAACCAAAAAGGGAAAAGGAAGACCTCTCGTCTCCTCACCTCGGCCTGCACTCCTCTTCTCCTCATGCCGAAACGTCGAGTCAAGTTTACGCCTTTCGCCCAACAAATTGGAATGTTGGAAATCCCTACCACCAAAATAATTTCTTTGTTTGACATTTGCTGTCAGATTTTCAACCATGCAGACCTAATGTGGAGCTCCTGGTTTTCGAAAAGAAGGAAATTGTTTATATTATGACATAATCTTCCTCTCGGCCAGGGATATGCTATGATGTCAAAATGGCGAAAACTCTGTCCAACGCTAGTTAGTTAGAGAATTCAATATTCCATAGTTGGTCTATAACTAGAGTCAACGGCGATTTCTATCCTCCAATTTAAAGTGAGGATGATGCACGCCTTCTTCGTAGAGCCGACGCAGGTATATGTCCCCTGTGCGGTAGGGAGCTTGGAGGCACTCCGCAGCTCGACATTTGTCGTTGTTACTGTCTCAACTGTTTGCGGCTGCTGATGGTTATGCGGAATTTCTTGGTATCGGTTACGGGGTTGTTGCCTATTACACGGGCTATTTCGAATCGGTTGAGACTGCGGGTGCGGTTCGCCTTTCGTCCCGAAGTACGTGGATCTCTGGCACTTGGTTGCACTAGGGGCTTGTTAGCTTTAATATAAAAAAAACTGAACAGGCGCCGGGAGCGGTTATGCTTCCCCTCCAAAGTTTCAAATCCCTTTCTCACATCTGTCTTTTGAATTGCATCGAAACAAGCATCATCAAAGGTTCCATCTATACACAAGGCAATCTCTTCTATGTTGAGAATCTTTCCGAGTTCCTGCATTTGTGCAAGAATAGACATTTTCGTTGACTTGCCCGCCTTGTAAACAAATTGCTTTGAATGTAGAAGAGACATGGAAGCTATTTCTTTTTGCAAGTCCAGGATTCTAAGGAAAATGAAGGTGAGATTGATGGGTCAGTAGGATTTGATAGAGCGCTGGGTCTCTTGGGAATAAACATTAAATTTACGTCCCTTTCTTAATAGCGTGAATTAGCGTGCATTTCAATAGTGGAGAAGTTAGAGCCGATTCAGGAAAGCATTCTACCTCAAGTGGAGCACGAATTAGTGGACTCGGTGTTTGGAGGCGCTCGAGGCATAAGAGCATAGCCTTTTGTGTCTTTTATATGTATTGTTTTGCACCTTATTGTTTCACCGAAACACATCTGTTTACTGGGATTTCAGCGGGTAAATTACTCTAAAGCTGGGATAACGATTTCGGTTTTACATTAGGACACTGAACAGATTAATAGGACCAGGTGTGCCATGATTTCCTCTATATTCTTCTGGTTTAAACGAGCTTTGCTAATGAGGTTGAAGACATAAGTGCAAGTGCTACAAGAAATTGTGAGGATCTCGGAAAAAAGAAACCTCTTTCCTCTATTGGCATCAAAGCCACTCAGTTCTCGGATTCGATTCTTTTCTAGCATTGTTTCAAATTGTGATCGTTGAGTTGACAGAAATGATCAATATTTAGTGAAACCTCTGAAGAAAATCAGATTAATAATATATTTGTAAATTCAGAACGAGTTAGAAATCTTGAACACCCACTAAATTTGCTATCTAAAGTGTTGCAGTGCTCATAGGAAAAGTTATAAGGATTTGTAGAACTTGGCTATATGATAAATCTGTAGATCTATGCACATTTAATATGACTTTACTAACGTGAATCTGTGTCATGTGCTCTTTTTAATAACTGAAAAATTTAACACTCGAGATGTCTGTACGCAAACCTATGCGATTTAAGTTCACAATATCTCCCAATCTCAGTCTAATTTTAGAGCAAGTGGCAAGTTTTCTAAAGCATAAAGGGAAGAAAAATCAGCTGTAATTAAACAAACAAAATAAAACCCACTGAATTAGCAACTTCTTATTGAAAACATGATTTTAAATTCTGCCAGTCCAAGGTAAACAGTATTTGAAAAATCTTGAAATGTCACACATTTCAGGTGCTAATTCTGTTAATAAATTCGTCAGGAGAAGCGTCAATAATTGCGTAAATTTCTTCAAATGGTGGGGTATAGTAGAGCAGAGGATGTTAATCAAATCTGATAATAATTTCTTTAGCATCTAGAAACTTAGTTCACTGCGCGTGTATCTGGTACCAAGGTTTCTGGTCCGCTCGGACAATTTTAATTGGACTATGAATGGGATGAAAGTGAAAAGAGGTGTAACAGGTTTAATTTTGAAATGATCAGTTCAGGATTAATAACAAAATATATATATATATATACATATACAAATTTATTAGGAAATATGCAAAAAGATAAAACATTTCAAAATTGAATGGAATCCTTTAAAATGCTACATAAAACCTGAGGAGGTCATACATTTGTCAACTCTGTCAAGGACTGAACTTATCTCTCACTTAAATAAAAAGTTGCGACATTAAAGTTAAAATTTGGTACCAAAACTGACATTCTCAAGATTAAACTTCATTCTGCATGGCTGGAGTGTATGTGTTACTTCTTTCGATCGATGAGGACAGAATCACCTTTCGCATAGCGAAGTAGAGGATGACGCCCACTATAAGTTCTCCTATGGCAACAAGAATGATGATAGCCCATGCAGGAATCGCAAGTCCACCTGAAATATTGAATTTTTAAAGCTTTCGTGAATTACATAGCACTAAAGTGGCAAATATTTGTCTTACGGTAGTACGTTCGGGTAATAGTTCTACGTCCTCGCAGGACTCGTCGCCTTGCTTCCACTTCCTCTGCAAAACAGGCAAAGAATACTGAAAGAAGAAATTTAATTAATTACCCATTAGAACTGACGTTAAATATGAAGTCCATTATCAGACGTGTTAAATTAAAGTTGATCCTTGGGAATCTCTGGCAACCACCAGAGATATCCTTAGTATGGACGGGTACTACGAAAACTGAGTGCTTGTTGGCACACATTCGTGTTGAGTAGGGCGTTTCCAGGCAAAAATTAATATTCATTTTTGAAATGAAATTTGAAAGGCTGCAATGTTTCCTTGTTTGCTGAATTCAGGTGCTCTTAATTGATTAAAATGTCGGCCAGAAATAGTTTATGGCTTGTTAGATAAATAACAGAGAGAACTTACGGAAAACCTATGGATGGATGAACGTTTGGATAAAGCAGCCCGAACTAATATTTGGATAAGCAAATAGCAACCGCATACTTTTTATTTTGATAGTGTTTGCGTTGGTTAAGTCACTGTTAAGATGTCGCCTACTTTTTAATAAATCAAAGGAGGAAGTTTACGTATAACAGAGCACGGTTTACAGACTACAAGGTTAGCCAGGTTTGTAATTTGAATCGCCATTTTGTGACGTCACTCTGGATATTTTGTTCTCACAGCTTTCCCATTGTGGTGATTTTGTAACGAGTGATGTAAATCTAATACTAAAATAAAAATCAAGATGTAAAATTGAAAATTACACAAAAAATTCATTAAAAATCACGTCTCTTTTGCTCGCTTCCAATTGGAATGCTACCAAAACAATGTATCCAAAGTGACGTCATGCATGTCAAATTACAAACCTGGCTTACCTTGTAGTCTGTAAACTGTGTAACAGAGTAACTGTCAGATCTGTAGGTGGTGTTCAGGATACTAATAGGAAGTACTGATGCACGAAAGAAAGCACGAAGGACCTCGCCAAAATAATTTTAGGGCGTTACAATTTCCTCAGTGGCAAAGAAGAGTTCAAGGTCGTAAGTGCTGGAGGTGAAAAGAAGCTGGTGCCGATAAAACCCTTCGAGGATCAACTTAGGCCAGTGATGATTATGATGTGTCACAGCTTAGTAATTAAGATACCTTTTTAGTTCCAAGATAATTTATTATCAAGTCAAAAAATGAAGTGCACTGCATGGCCTAAAGAATTTCGAATCTAATTACAAACAACTTATGTTTTTAACGGTATAGATGAAAGCTAGAAGACGTGTTATAATGCCACAACAGAGCTTTGTCGAAAACAAAAGTGGCAGAGAAGATAAAGAGTTAGAAATTTGCGTGGAGACGGCGATATGCATTATTCTTGGATAATTTTTTTCCTATGTTCCAGCGGGAAGCTATTCGGTACCGGATCTATGATATGAAAAGTACTGAGGTCAGGGCATCTTCCTACCACTTGCAGGAATAATTTGAAAAAAGTCAATATAAACTTAGAGAAGAAGCAGGGAAAAAGGAAGGAAATGTGAAACCATCCAAAACAAACTGAATATGGGAACAAGAGTATTTAATTTGCCTGAAGAAGTAGATGGTGACAAAAGAGAGACTGTCTCTCAAAAGCCGGCCAACGAATAGCGCCATTGCTTAGCCTCCCGATAGGAGAAAAACGAATATAGCATTTATACTTTTAAAAATGGACAACTTCTTCGAATCCAAATACAGCCAAATAAACTTCAATAACAACCGATTTTGCATAGTTTATTTCGTTGTATTTCCCATTTATAGGAGTGCTCGAACGTTTTTAATAGAAACGTGTTTTTTTTGGCATCAGATACATACTTGTCATACTCTAACACTCATTTAAAAAGCGAAAAACGGAAGAAGAAGAACTGACTCTGTACTCGATAGATAGATAGATACTTTATTTTGGATTTGAACAAAATGAATCCAGCCCTCTACAGCGCAATAAATATGTCGCTACGTCTGATATCTTTGATTGAGTTTAAGCTGGGAAAGTGTTGAGCACTTATTTATATAATGTTTTGGCGTTAAAAAATATCTTTGTCATTAATGAAGTAACAAAGAAATGGATGCCTAATTTTGGAGTCCCTATTTTAGGACTTAAAGCAAGGCAAATGTAATAAGAATCGAAGAGAAATAAAGTGTTTATTAGAAAAGTGTGAAAAGGTTGATTTATGAATAACATTGCAGGAAACATATGCGGCTTCCTCTATAAGTTGTTCTGCAGATTGTGCATTTTTAAAAGCACAAAACTGTTCGAACATATTAAAAACTTTATCAAATATTTTGTCCTGGGTGTGGTAGTGATTGCGAAATAATTCGAAATTGGCAGGGCAGTCATTAAGGGAAATCCGAGATTTTTCAAGAAAATGAAATATGGTGTGAGGATTTTGATTTCAACCTTATTCAAATTTTTACACAATTTTTCAATTATTAAGTCCATATTTTACGTCATTTGTATAAAAGCTCTTAAAATTCACTTTTATAGTAAACGAAATCATGTCTGATTTTAGTTATTTTTCAGTTCTACTAATGTTTCACCATCAGCAGGTATATACAGTCCAATAATATACAGACGTTTTACATATATGTATTACAGCAATTAAAATATTACAGTTTTTCTTACACTTTTGCATTTATCAGTGAATATTTCTTTATCTCACCAATTTCGTAATTGGCAATTACATTTACAAGTTTTACAAGCCACATACAGGAATAATTCCCAACTTTAACCTTAACTTTCACTTCCTTCATTTGGATTCCCGACAAACACATATTTTTGTATTAGCTAGCACACTCTTTAAATTTTATCATATTTAACAGTACCTAATTAAATTTTACGTACCAAGGCAGATTGTTAGATACAATCCTGGATTTTTAAGCAACTTCATATTGCGTTCTGTTGTATGCGGATAAATTCTTAATTAACACTAAACCAAGTGGAAATCCCACCGAACTTACCTGCTTATCAGAAAGATAAGAAAACTTTGATAAAATGCTTCTAGCTATCTTTTAAGGGAACTAGA